>CAIGQZ010001198.1:1147432-1159842 GCA_903798205.1 Danio tinwini | reverse complement strand
GAAATAAAGGTACGCGAGCTGTCAATGGGGTGGTACCTTTTCAAAAGATACAAATTTGTACCTACAATGTCCATATTAATACCTTAAGGGTACATATTAGTACCTAAAAAGTACAAAAATTTTCCTCCTAAAATTTTTAGGTACTAATATATACTTTTAAGGTACCAATATGGACCCTTTAAGTACACATTTATACCTTTCGAAAAGGTACCACCCTAGTGACAGCTTGTGTACCTTTATTTCTGAGAGTGTATATATAATAAAATATATGTTTAAATAAATAAATATGTATTCATAAATTTAGTAATATATGTGAACAATATATTTCTAATTATAAATGGTTGAAGAATAAAAAAATATAAAAACAGCCAAACACTAAACAATATTTAGAAATATGTTATGTTGCATATAAGATATATTTTATATATGTAAAATTTAATTATGAATTTGTATGTCATGTAACTTGCATTGCATATATCGCCATATATCAGATTGTATGTGGGTTCTGATATCACATAAAGTTACAGCCCATTTTTATAATGTGCAATGTATGCGAGATCTGATAAAGCCAGCATGTTTGTGCACCTCTATGGTGGTGATGAACCGGGTCAGACGTTGCAACTCTGCAAAAAACGAAGGCTGTTCTGAAGCCCATGGCTGCAATATCAGCTCTCTAGCTGTGGCCTGTAAACACATAAACACACAGCTCTCTCTCTCTCGTCTTGGCCAAATTTCAAATGCACATGAAAAGAAAAAAAAAAATCTAAAAACAGGGATGCAGTGGAGGAAGGTCAGGCATTCGATAGCCACTGAAAAAAAAGCAGACTGTGAGCGTGTGCATCGCTTCAGGCAGGAGAAGCTGCAGCTTGTTTGGGGTCACAGAATGTGCCCTTTTGAAATCAGAGGTTATATGACTGAGAACAAAAGAAACACAACTTTTTTCCCCTTTTTTTTTTTACAGAGGCTGTTGGAAATAGAGCCTCTCCCAAAACAGAGAAAAGTGTGTTTAGTAAGCGTGGAGACTCTAGACTGGAGGAATGAGTCACTGAGGAACTCACTGCTGTGGGGGAGGCGGAGGCGGACAGACAGACTCACTGACAAACACAGAGTGAGAAACTCCAGTTTGCACATTTTCCATGCTAATGTGTCATGGAGGGATTCCCGATTATTTTGCCAAGTCACTTTTTACATATGTTTTTTCAGTCCCTCCATATAAAACTAAAAATTTAAGGTGCAACAAATGTATGCTGACGTTTGTTTATATTACAACAATGAAGCTTATTTATAAAGAAGGTTAATATTGTTTCGTTTGAGTTGCATATCATGAAGATATGAGAATAAAAATAGGTAACTAACATTTTTCCATGCTGATGTGTCATGGAGGGATCTCAGTTTATTTTGCCAAGTCACTTTTTACATGTTTTGCAGTCCCTCTAGATAAAACAAAAAATAAAAGCTGCAACAAATGTATAGACTGCTGTTTATTTATATATTACAACAATGAAGCTCATTTATATAAAGGGATAATATTGTTTCTTTCGAGTTACATACCACAAAGATGAGATTAAAAATAGGTAATTAACATTTTCCATGCTAATGTGTCATGGAGGGATTCCCGATTATTTTGCCCAATTCACTATTTACATATGTTTTTTCAGTCCCTCCATAAAAAACAAAAAATTTAAGCTGCAACAAATGTATGCTGACGTTTGTTTATATTACAACAATGAAGCTTATTTATAAGGAAGGTTAATATTGTTTTGTTTGAGTTGCATATCATGAAGATATGAGAATAAAAATAGGTAACTAACATTTTTCCATGCTAATGTCACATGGAGGGATCCCAGTTTATTTTGCCAAGTCACTTTTTACATGTTTTGCAGTGTCTCTAGATAAAATAAAACATAAAAGCTGCAAAAATGTATAGACTGCTGTTTATTTATATATTACAACAATGAAGCTCATTTATATAAAGGGATAATATTGTTTCTTTCGAGTTACATACCACAAAGATGAGATTAAAAATAGGTAATTAACATTTTCCATGCTAATGTGTCATGGAGGGATCCCCGATTATTTTGCCAAGTCACTTTTTACTAGTTTTTTTCAGTCCCTCCATATAAAACTAAAAATAAAGCTGCAACAAATGTATGCTGACGTTTGTTTATATTACAACAATGAAGCTCATTTATAAAGAAGGATAATATTGTTTCGTTTGAGTTGCATATTATGAAGATATGAGAATACAAATAGGTAACTAACATTTTTCCATGCTGATGCGTCATGAAGGGATCCCAGTTTATTTTGCCAAGTCACTTTTTACATGTTTTGCAGTGCCTCTAGATAAAACTAAACATAAAAGCTGCAACAAATTGTCACCTTGGAATTATAAGGTTCTGTCTGCGTTCTGAAGGATTTTGAGATATTGACCTTCAAAGTTTTTGCATTCCATATAGCAAACAGTATTTGTGTAACATTAGTTTTTTAAATAAAATGTCCTAAAATGATGTTTGGCAAAAAGTTCAATCGATGCAGACACTTGGACACACATTTGGCAGTGTGCTGGCAATATATCAATTTGTAATAGAACTAAAGAACAACAGTTCAAACTTTTACATCGTCTCCAAATTAGCCCATCACGTCGACATAAGTTTAATTCAAATAATTCCCCATTCTGTTTAAAGTGCAAAGTTGAAGAAGGTGATTTCATACATTGTATTTGGAACTGTATAGATATCAAAGGCTATTGGGTACAGATTTGTAGGAGATTAAGTCTTATATTTAATAAAAGATGTGACTTCAATTCTCTGAATTTTTTGTTAGGTCTTACTGATAATAATTTGAAGAGTGCAAGAAACAGGAAGTTGTTTAACTTTCTTACCTATGCTGCCCGTAAGTGTATTTTTCTCAAATGGATATCTGATAAGCCACCGACAGTATCAGAATGGCATAAGGTAATATTTGATCTTATGTCATTGGAATATTTTACCCACTGGTCCAGAGGAAAAAGTGATACTTTTTTATCAGATCTGGACTCCTTTCCTTGAATATGTAGGTCCCAGGATTTCAGGTACATTTTTGCAAAACCTTAGATCATCATAAACCTTGGTTAATTTATGTATTCCTCTATTATTATTATTACTTTGTATTTTTACGTCTTCTTCTTGATCTTTATTATGTGCTGTGATGCTAAGAAATTACTTGGTTGTAATCTGTGGTCATTGTTCTGTTGTTTTGTTTTGTTAAAATAAAGGCAAAAAAAAAATGTCTTAAAATGTAAACAACTTATAAAAAACATCCCATAATGTAAATAAGGTGTAATTTAATAAGAATATGTCAATAACTAAATTTTAACAAAAATGTCAGATAGAACCTTCTAAGGTGACAAAATGTATAGACTGCTGTTTATTCATATATTACAACAATGATGCTCATTTATATAAAGGGATAATATTGTTTCCTTCGAGTTACATATCACAAAGATGAGATTAAAAATAGGTAATTAACATTTTCCCATGCTAATGTGTCATGGAGGGATCGCCGATTATTTGGCCAAGTCACTTTTTACATGTTTTTCAGTCCCTCTAGATAAAATAAAAGCTGCAACAAATGTATAGACTGACGTCAATTCATACTGCAACAATGAAGCTCATTCATAAAGAAGAATAAAATTGTTTCTTTTGAGTTGCATATCAGGAAGTTATGAGATTAAAAATAGGTAATAGTGACTTGTACCTAACAGTTTTCTATGCTAATGTGTAATGTTTATGCTTACAAGTCAAACACGTATGCTTTTCAGTCCCTCCAGATAAAAAAAGGCTGCAGCAAATTTATACGACCTTTATTCATATTACAAAGAAGCTCATTTATAAGGAAGGCCAATTTTGTTTCTTTTAAATTGCATATCAGGAAGATATGGAAGCTTGTTTGTTTAATTGTGAATTTTTACCAAGCAATTTTGATTGATTTTATTCTTACTGAGTTTGCAATTCTGGATTTTTTGCTCACCTTGCATCTTTACGAGAAATAAAGTCAATTCTGGAAAATGTGAGATATAAAATAATAATTCCACAAAATTGCACTTTTGTATCTTGGCATTTGTGAAAATTGTTTTTAATCTTTAATCTAATCCACTTTAATCCAATCTAATCTACTTTTTTATCTTAAAATTGTAATAATATTCACAGTTGAGAAAATAAATTGAGTTCTGGAAAAAAAACACACACAGAATTATTGCAGTTATCTTATCCCCTTAGATTGGTTCATCTTCTAATTCCAAGATTATATTTTACAATGTTAACTTTTTCTCTGAATTGTGATGAGAAAAATAAGTCTGAATCGAAGAATAAAAACTTAGCTTGGGCGGTAATATAGTAATATGGTATACCTCAGGATCTAAAAATAGCAATAATATTAGTTTCAATACTGTTATACCGTCATAAAAAAAAAACAATGCACTTACATAGGAGACAAGGATTAAATATTAAATATAATTTATTTAATGCCTAAAAATGCGTATACTTGGTTGTCATCACGGGACAGCGTGGAGGAAAAAGAGAGAGGTGAGGAAAGATGGCGAGTTGTGCACCGAGTGACCTGTTCTCAAAAAAAAGAACACAACCTCTGCAGTTTGGCAGTATTTGGGGTTTCGACCGAACGAGAAGGGAGAGGTGGTAAATATAGACGAGGCAATTTGCTAATTTGGGAAAAAAAAAGGTGACCGCGAACCTAAAGTTGCATATACGGTATTCAGTTTCTGAACAGTTTAGGCACAAGCCAACTGTTTGGTGATGCTGTCTGAGCTTTAAATCATGTTTTTATACCGAGGTAAAATAGGGAGGAGGTTTGACGGTATCAAAAGTTTAAAACCGCCCAAGCCTAATACAAACTAAATTGTGATATAAAAAGTTGCAGTATACTGTAAAAAGTGATTAGTTGACTTAAAGGGATAGTTCACCCCAAATTTTTTATTTACCCCACGGTTTACTCACCCTCACATGGTTCCAAACCTTAATGAGTTTCTTTATTAAGTTGAATCCAAAACAAGATATTTTAAAGAAAGCTGAGAACTACTGACTTCTATAGTAGGAAAAACAAAAACAATAGAGGTCAATGGTTACAAGTCAATAATTACCAGAAAAAAGAAAGGCATAAAGGTATAAAACAGGGAAAGGGAACGTAAGTGTAAATGCAAATATATGTTTTACTGTTGATCAAATGACTGTTTTTTTTTTAGTTGCTTTGAGATTTCTTTTCCAAATCAGAAAGCTTGTTTAATTGTGAATACTTTGAGTTTGCAATTCTGCCTTTTTTGCTCACCTTGCACCTTTAAGAGCAATAAAGTCAATTCTGAAAAAGCCAAAATTGTCAGATATAACATCATAATTCTGACAGTCATCCGCAGAATTGCACCTTTGTGTCTGAGCTTTGAAAAAATAAATCACTTTTTTTTTTTAGATAAAACTCTCAATACAGATAAAACAGAATTATTGCAGTTATTTTGTCCCCATAGAATTGTAGATTATATTTTTTTATTTTAATTTATAATAATTAACAATTTTTAGATATATAAACTAAAGATTTTGGTGGGGGAAACCCTAAGTTATACTATAAAAAGTTGTGGCATATTGCAAAAAATAAAAAGTGATTAGTTGACATAAAGGGATAGTTCACCCAAAACTTTTTATTTACTCACTGTTTACTCACACTCAAGTGCTTCCAAATCTTTATGGCTTTCTTTATTAAGCTAAACTAAAAAAAAAGATATTTTGAAGAAAGATGAAAACCTGTAACTAATGAGGTTTTCCATCCAAAGTAGGAAAAACAAATACTATAGGAGTCAATGGTTACAGGTTTCCCGTATTCTTTAAAATATCTTCGTTTGTGTTCAGTCAGAAGAAAAGAAACTCATAAAAGTATAAAAACAAGTAAAGGAAATGTAGAGATTTAGAGATGCCTTTAACTCAAAAAGTGAGTATATCCCTTAAAATGAGCAAATAAACAAGCTGAATAATTATATAAAATTAAGTAAACTTAACATTCACATCAGGTTTACTCACTTTATTAACACTTGTGTGCTGTTAGGGATGTTAACATCCACTCTGGGGTGATTTTGAGTCTTAATTTGGCCACAAATTCTCTGTTTTTCAGCAAATGTTGAAACATTTTTTGGGAAAATGCTTTGAAATTAACTATACAATACAAAACAATACACTCTGGGCAAATTGACTACCCTTTCGTTATGTTGGTGGCTGTTTTTGCCCAATTGACTTTCATATAATGACATTTTTTTTAATTGCAAAGCCATGATCATGCAATCATGCATTCTTAATTGTTTCTGTTTTTTTCCCTGTTGATCAAATTTGAATAGTACACAAAGGTTAAGTAAAGTATAACTAATCATTTTTACAGTGCACTTTTTTTTAGCAGACACATGCTTCGGGGAAACAATCTTTCTAAAAGTGGTTACCACTAGTGAATATAAGATTTAAGATTACCTGCAGTCCTTCAATCTCGTTTTCGTCCTCGTATCCCGTCAGTCTTGAGTCCTCTGCAGTCCAGAAACCCAAAACACCGCTGTCCAAACCCCTCTTGTGTTTTCTCAGGTCAGACAGTGACCCGTCATTTTTTTTCTCTATGCTTATGACGAGAAAAGCAGGCTCGTCCCCGCTCGTGCTGTTGCGCGTTACTGTTAAACTGACCAGAAGCTGGACGAGGAGCAAAACTGGCAAACCGATTAGAAATACACGCTGGGAAATGCCTTTTAGTTTGTTAAAGTTACAAGCGGCCATACTTCAGCCCTCTTGAGCTGTAAAGTGACCTGTGGGAGACGCACAGAAAACAAAATGAAGAGTCGGCGCCACAGTGACTTTGGCTTCAGGGCTTCACGGCTGGACACTGTCAACAAATACTAGTGAGTCAGTGCTTGACAATGTTCCCAACAGATATCAATATTTAAATTAAAACCAAAAAATACGTATAAAAAATAAATCATAACGGGTTGTAAGATTTAAGGGGGAAAATAGTGTAATAAAGATCATATAATTCAGTGGAACGCACGTGCGTGACGTGCGCGCGCATAGTCATTTAAAATCAAACAGGCGCGTACACACGCACACACGCACACGCACACACGCACACACACACACACACACCACCCCGCGCGCGAACATATTTTACTACTATGTAGTATGCAAAACAGCGTGTCAGATGAGGATGTCCAAAATATCAGCTATTCATAATGCAGTAGCTGAGTAATACCCTTTAGACGTAGCATAGTGCAGCTGCTGAGATCCTGAAAGATGTGCTGGACACTTGACGAGAATTAATTATTTAAAATTAGATGCAAAACATCTTTATTCTAATTTCAAAACCACAGAATTCATGCAATTAAGAGAATTTATCGTATTGTCTGACTAACAATTAACACTCCTAGCCTGGAATGGATGCGGATAACAAATCATGCGTGTTGTTTGTGGAAAACAGACCTACTGGTGGGAGTGTGGTCTGCACAAATTCACTTTACAAACAAAAGGTCCATTTGGGAGAGAGAGAGAGTGTTGCTGTACAAGAGAAACACAAACAAATCGTTAAAATTGACCTGCTAGGCAGGGTTGTGTTGTACATGGCTTTCTCGTTTTAAACAAAAATCCCTTACTGCTTCAGCTTTTATATTATATGACGTATTAATGAACAATTACAGCATTTACTGACAGTTAACTTGTGGATAAGCATCAGGGGCTTAGTTTGAAAGAATCTGTTAGCATTGTTTCTGGAAGAAAAACTATGTAATGAGTGAAAAGTTGTAGTGGAAATAAATTAAACTTGCGGATTAAAACAATAGTAGACCCGTTGCCAGCCTGGTGAAAGGGGTGGTTCTTTTTTCTGAAAAAGTGGACCTTTTTACAGATAATCACAGTGACATTTTAAGCACTATTTTCTTCTGAATTAGCTTGAGTGATCATCATAACCACAATTTTAATGTACCAAAACATTTCCTAAAGATTTAGAATAAAGAAATATATAAAAAAATACTTATATATAACTATTATTTTTAAAATATTCATTCGTTCATTCATTTTCTTTTCAGTGTAGTCCCTTTATTAATCTGGGGTCTTCACAGCGGAATGAACCGCCAACTTATCCAGCATATGTTTTCTGCAGCGGATGCCCTTCCATCTGCAACCCATCACTAGGAAACACCCATACACACTCATTCACACACATACACTACTGACAATTTAGCCTTCCCAGTTCACCTATACCGCATGTCTTTAGACTTGTGGGGGAAACCGGAGGACCCAGAGAAAACCCACGCGAACACAGGGAGAACATGCCAACTCCACAGAGAAATGCCAACTGACCCAGCCGAGGCTCGAACTAGCAACCTTCTTGCTGTGAGGCGATTGTGCTACCCACTGTGCCGCCCCATTTTTAAAATATATCATTAGAAAAAAAAATCTATTAAGGTTTTATATTAAAAAACTGGCCTGCTGTCATCTATAAGGCAAATAACAAACTGACCAGCACATTTAACTTTCCTCAGTGTGAATTTGGCCATTTAGAAATAGAAAAAATAAACCCTAATAATAATAATAACGTAGAGCTTCCCAATTTTTCCAGTCTCTCTTGTAAAATAGTACAAAATTCATAGTTAACAACACCAGCCTAATTAGTATTAAAATTAACTTTAACATGCTTCAGCATTACTTTTTATTGGTAATTTTTCATTTAAGAATAAGGTCGAAGGTTTAGAATAAAAGTAACTTGTAAACTTTATACAGTAGGTCAGTAGTGAAAGATGACTTATGTCAGATTCTGCTTGGTCTAAAGCCTTCTTCCATGAGTTATTTTCACAATTTATGATGGCATAGTAGTTAAAACAGGACAAATGGGCTCATGCTCAGGACAAATTCTGGACCTTTGTCAGTGGGGGGTAGGTCTTTCAACCACTCCCCCTCCCCCCAGGTTGTTTGGTCATTTGGGAACACATTTACAGATGGGTTTTTTATAAACATATCACTAGAATGTTGGCAGTTTATTAGTACTGTGGCACATATTTATTCTGCTTGACCGTACACTAGCTTCCTCGACCTAACTAAACAACTAGATTTTTTAGCCCAAAATTTCTTTAAAAAAATCAGTACAAATATATTTAATAATTTCTTTAATTAATTGGATTAGCATTAAAGAGCCCCTATTATGGGTTTTTGAAAAATACCTTCAGTGTGCAACACAGCTCCAAGTGAATGAAAACATCCAGCTGAGGGTTAAATCAGATGCACCTTGTTTAAAAATGTTGATTTTTTTTAAAAAAAAGATTTGACTCAGAGTCATTTAAATGATTCGTTGTTCGTCTGGATCTTTTGCCTGTTTGTATTGACGTCGACACAAAACAATACCAAATATGAAGTGCTGGGTCCGGTAAAACGTGAACGCTCCTTTCCCTTTAGACACTAGTGGAGTGCGAGGGATCATGGGATTGATCATGACATGAAATGGCAGATCTGCCATTTCTCAGTGATAGTAATCTTCATGTCATGATCAATCCCTTGATCTCTCGCACTCCACTAGTGTCTAAAGGGAAAGGAGCTAATAAAGGGATATTCACAACACCACCACAGTATAGCCAACCGTGTGCTGTGTTTGTTCCTATGATTTTTCTGATGACTGTTAAAATAACCTATGCTGCAGCACCGGATTTGTCGGCCGTTTGTGATTAAAGGAAGGAGCAGCAGAGACTACTAATGTATGGGACTTTGTCAATAACTGTTACACAGTTTGTATGGACCAATTTCTTCTTCCTCCAGATCCTGTAAGTGTTTCTCCTTCCTACACAATGTAAACTGTGATTAAAATGGTTGGTAACACTTTATTTTGATGGTCCATTTGAGTATTAGTATACTGTCTGCCTAATATCTGTTGATACTGATATTTAACAGTCCTTCAACAGACATTTAACTGACTATAAGAAACTTTGCAAGTACATGTGAACTTACACTAACCCCAACCTCAACCCTTACCCCAACCTAACAGTCTACTTATAATCTAATGATAATTAGTTGCAATGTAACTTATATTCAACAAACGGACCATCAAAATAAAGTTTAACCAAATGGTTGCCTCGTTTTCTGTAGTTTGAAAAATATGTATTTAATTGTGTGTTGTAACTTGTAATCGCTTCGCGCAGCTTGTAATCCCGTATCTGTTATAGATCAGTGCTTGTAATGTATCTCTCAGGTTAAATCTTTATGGGGCTATTCACATATTGCGTCCAAAACCATGTTGAAAACGCAACGTGTGGTTCTTCCTTTACCGATTTAAATGTGTTTTGTGCTCGCGATCTCCTGCTGTTTGTCGTTATGGCCACCATCAGCTGTTCCTCACATGCATGGTGCAGTCAATTTTTAAAATAGTTCAACTTTTGCCACTGGATTGTGTGGATTAATACTGAATGTGTGCCGTTGTTATTACTAGGGGTTGTAGGTAAGAATAGAGGAATATGCTGGTGTTTAACTGCATTGCTTTAATGCATTTCTGCATTAGGTTCACATATACTCTGTGCTCTGATTACTATTTAACCGTGCTGGGTGTTTCTCTACGTCTTGCACTGAACGCAATTGACCAATTACAACAGATTGGGTTATCGAACCAATCAGCACACATTAGCATCATGCAAAGGAGGGGTTTGGGGACAAATGAATCACTAAACAAATCATATGGGAGTCGTTGGGATCATTAAGTAAAATTAATGCATATTATAAGACAAGGAAAGTGTTTTTTGACCTTGCATGCATATCAGCCTGTTGTTGGAGACCCTCAAAACCAAATTGTGACGTTTTATAATGCATAATAGAGGCTCTTTAATGACTGGTTTGCACAGCAGATGCATATTAATTACATTTTAATTTAAATCTGAAACTGGCAGTGTTTAATGGCAATATTGGCTGGACTGCAGAGTGACAAAAGCAGCATTGTGTTTTTGTTTGACTTTTTTGTATTAATATAAATACAAAGTAACAATAAAATAACATATAACAACTCGGTATAGTCAGGTGCTGCAAAGAACATGTTTGCTTCATGTGCATATATAATGAAACATATAAGTGATTTCCAGACAGTTGCAACACAATATTTTCTTCAACACAGAATTTAGCTCTTTCAGCATCCATGTAGGCCATATACAATATAATATCTGACAAAAAGCCAAATATGTATCTTTAGATACGTCCCTTGGGTTGATCTGTTGCATATAACTCTGATGTAATTGTCCAATATTTTCACATTCTCAACACAGTGGGGCAGCACAAGGATGAGAAATTAAAGTTAATGTATCAACCCTCCCTCCCTTTCCCCGTTCCTCTGCACACTCCAATTCCACACACATACACACTGATCAATGGAAATACTGAAGGAATACAGAAAATCAAAAAGGAGAACTGAGCAAATCAAACACGAAAACACCATTCTCACTTCACAACTCAGATCACGTCGCTACCATAAATTTCATAATTCCCATCCAGCCTCTTCTGCATCTCTCTCAAATCGCTGCCCGTGTCCTCATCTGAACTCATCCGAATTGCAAAACAGGCTTGTTTAAGGGGGAGAAATATCGATAACATTACAGGAAGAAGTCTTTGTCCCATATAAAATTACAATGATCCATTTACTTTGATCTCATTTATGCTGCACACTTACTTGTATATCATAATGAGATCAAATAATTTAAAGACTGTTTTTTTATTTTCAAATGTACAGTCATCTGCATTAGAGCTGGTATTTTGTTAAGCATTTTAGTGAAGGCCCATATAGAAAAATGATACATAGAAATATATGCAAATTACATATACAGTGCTCAGCATAATTGAGTACATCCCATTTTGAAAATGAATATTTTTATCCATTTCTCAGTGAATCTGCAATGTATTTTGGTGCATTTAAACAAAACAGATTTATTAAACAGATATATTTATTAAAATAATATTTTAGTCACCAAACATATTTAGAAATTGAAAGATAATACAATTAAAATCAAGCAAAATATTGAAAAAAAAATTACAACCTACAAAATTTAACAATTTTTAATAGTTTTGCTTCTCTTGATTTTTCCTCTTTTTAAAATGTGTATTTAATATTTTTCCGTAACATAAATTTGTGTGTACTAGTTTTTGGACGGTTATCGTAAGATATTTTGTTAGATTAGCTCCATATTTGCCGTCAGTGCTGTTTAATGTATATGCACAAATATAATATTGTATAGCTTCCTATTATTTCTTTTGTAAGGGGTGTACTTGTATATGCTGAGCACTGTATTAAATACAAATTTATATTTGGATTTCACATATATAAAATATGTCATATATGCAACATATTCAATACTATATATATATATATATATATATATATATATA
>CAIGQZ010001198.1:1117523-1128911 GCA_903798205.1 Danio tinwini | reverse complement strand
AAAATAACAGACGTTAAATTACAGAAATTTACTGTAAAATAACAGACATCAAATTACAGAAATTTACTGTAAAATAACAGACGTTAAATTACAGAAATTTGCTGTAAAATAACTGACATTAATTAAAGAAATTTACTAGAAATTTAAGTGTAAGGAAATTTCTATAATTCAACATCCGTTATTCTATGGTAAATTTCTGTAATTTAACGGCCGTTATTTAACAATTTTTTTACGGCACCTTTTTTACATTTATATTTAGTAAATATACGATAAGTTAAAATCTTGCCAGTGTTTCTGGTTGAAACCTGAAGGGGTTATAAGGTCTTAAAATGTATGTAAAGAGTCCTAAAAAGGTCTTAAAAGGTTTTGAATTTCACTTTCTAATTCTTGTATACTCTGTAAAGTAATATTAAATGTGTCTACTAAAACACATATTTTTAAATGTTTGAAATGACTATTATGGTACAGTAATATTGTTTAAATCTGTATAAATAAAGTTTCTAAAACATACAAACAAAGCATGACCTGAATGAAGAGGATAGAATCAATAAACAATGCAAAAATAAAAGTTGTGATGAGGCAGCAGGGGGCAGCAAAGGGACGAGAGGATGGGGATGTAGAGCTGGAAAAAAAAGAGATGGATGGATGAAAAAAATATGTGAATGGACGAGGAATAAAAAAAATAAATCAGTATTTATGGGAGATGAGACAGAGTGCATGCAATGATATTTCAAACAAGTCAAACAATTTATTCCCATGCCATTTTTACCCTTTTATTTTTATGTGAAAAAATACAATCAGAATAAAAGAGAATGCTGTATACTGTAAATGGTCATGCAAAAATAATAATAATAATAATTTAAAAAATTGCACATATGCACTAGTATTGCATTTTAATTCTATATAATATTTTTCTTTGTATATATAAATATGCACAGGGAAATGTGTATTTTTGCTTAGAAAAATCCTGATATTCAGACTAAAATTGAGCATTTAAAATTATAGCACAGAACTGAATAAATGGGGTGAATAAAGGAAGACAAAATGGTCATTTTAACATGTTCATAATACAAGAAAATGCTGTATTGCAAAAAATAATTTAAAAATACAATTACATGTAGCAATTGTGTACTAGTATTTTAAATGTTTATTATTTATATTAGTATCTATATTCATTCATTTACTTTTTTGGCTTAATCCCTTCGTTCATCAAGGGTCGCCACAGCGGAATGAACCGCCAACTTTCCAGCATATGTTTTACGCAGCTGATGTCCTTTCCAGCTGCAACCCAGTACTGGGAAACCTCCATACAGTCTCATTTAAACACAGACACTACGGTCAATTTAGCTTATTCAATTCACCTAAAGCGCATGTCTGGACTTAAAGGGGAAACCTGAGCACCCAGAGGAAACCCACGTGAACATGGGGAGAACATGCAAACTGCACACAGAAATGCCAACTGACCCAGCCGAGGCTCAAATCAGCAGCCTTCTTGCTGTTAGGTGACAGCACTACCCACTGCGCCACCATGTCGCCCAGTATCTACAGTGCATCTGGAAAGTATTCATAGCGCTTCACTTTTTCCACAATTTTTTGTAACAGCCTTATTCCAAAATGGATTAAATTTATTTATTTCCTTAAAATTCTACACACAATCCCCCATAATGACAATGTGAAAAAAGAGTTTTGGGAATTGTTGCAAATTTATTAAAAATAAAAAACTTGAAAAATCACATGTACATCAGTATTCACAGCCTTTGCTCAATACTTTGATGCACCTTTGGCAGCAATTACAGCCTCAAGTCTTTTTGAATATGATGCCACAATTCCTCTTTGCAGTACCTCTCAAGCTCGATCAGGTTGGTTGGGAAGCGATGATGTACAGCCATTTTCAGATCGCTCCAGAAATGTTCAATAGGATTTAGGTCTGGGCTCTGGTTGGGCCACTCAAGGACATTGCCACTCCATTAATATGCTTCGGGTTATTGTCCTGCTGGAAGATGAAGCGTCACTCCAGTCTGAGGTCAAGAGCACTCCGAAGCAGGTTTTAATTCAGGATGTCTCTGTACAGTGCTGCATTCATCTTTCTCTCTATCCTGACTAGTCTTCCAGTTCCTGCTGCTGAAAAACATCACCACAACATGATGCTGCCACCACCATGCTTCACTGTAGGGATGGTATGATGATGAGCGGTGCCTGGTTTTCTCCAAACATAACGCCTGGCATTCACTCCAAAGAGTTCAATTTTAGTCTCATCAGACCAGAAAATTTTGTTTCTTATGGTCTGAGAGTCCTTCAGATGCCTTTTGGCAAATTTCAGGCGGGGAGTGGCTTCCGTCTGGCCACTCTACCATACAGGCCTTATTGATGGATTGCTGCACAGATGGTTGTCCTTCTGTAAGGTTCTCCTCTCTCCACAGAAGAACGCTGGAGTTCAGACAGAGTGACCATCGGGTTATTGATTACCTCCCTGATTAAGCCCTTCTCCCCCAATCATCCACCTTAGATGGCCCCCAACTCTAGGAATAGTCCTGGTGGTTCCAAACATCTTCCACTTATGAATGATGGAGGCCACTGTGCTCATTAGAACTTTCAGAGCAGCAGAAATTTTTCTGTAACCTTCCCCAGTCTTGTGCCTCAAGACAATCCTGTCTTGGAGGTCTACAAAAAATGTCTTTGTCTTCATGCTTGGTTTGTGCTTTGACATGCACTGTCAACAGTGGGACCTTATATAGACAGGTGTATGCCTTTTCAAATCATCAAATCAATCAACTGAATTGACCACAGGTGAACTCCAATGAAGCTGCTGAAACATCTCAAGAATGATCAGTGGAAACAGAATGCACCTGAGGCTGTGAATACTTCTGTACATTAGATTTAGCAAGTTTTTTTTATTTTAATAAATTTGCAACAATTTCAAAGACTCTTTTTTTCACATTGTCATTATGGGGTATTGTGTGTAGAATGTTGAGGAAATAAATAAATTTAATGCATTTTGGAATAAGGCTGTAACATAAAAAAATGTGGAAAAAGTGAAGCACTTTGAATACTTTTCAGATACACTGTATATACTATATTAGTATTTTAATGCTATATTATATTTTTCTTTGTCTATGTCAATATGCACAAAGAAATGTGTATTTTTCATGTAGAAAAATCCTGATATTCAGACTAAAATTAGGCTCTTAAAATATAGCACAGGACTGAAACAAAATGGGGTGAATAAATGAAGACAAAATGTTCATTTTAGATGAACGGTTTCTTGAAGAATGGCACTGCATTTACAAAAAAAAAAAAAAACTGTAGTGATGTAAGTCCAAGGACTGGACTCTGTTACACACACACACACACACGCACACGCACACAATACAGCAGTTCTATCCATCTCTCAGTCTGTTCCACATGGTTTTTATTACTAACTGGCAACAATAAGGAAAGTGCAGAAAGAGAGAGTGAGCGAGTGAAACAGAAACATGTGCTACAATACATGGTGCCGAACAAGCTGCCACACTTGCATTCTTCAAGACACTAATACAGACAAAAACAAAATACACATAAAACATGCATCCTCACGGTGGAAAGCACATTTTTGCAGACAAATTAATAGTATTTTGTCTCCACAATCATTAATTACACTAGTAGCGCTGCTGAAATTTGCATGCACATAATTATGTCTTCCACCTAGAAAACAAAACAGCATTCCTCTCGTACACTTAATATTCTGTGGCACAAACAGAATTGCTGCAATCCAGTGTTCAGAGCCACGGATAAGCTTCCCACACTACTGTACTGCCAGTTTGGCCTGATCGTCTTGTGTTTTAATTCTCCCAGATTTCGACACTGCCTGCTCACTGTTTTCATCTTTCCTCTCAGGTTTTTAGAGATTTAAATCTGAACGCATTGCTGGTTGCTTTTTCGTTTCTTTCTTTCTTTTTTTTGTTTTTTTTTGCTGTGTGCTGAGATGACCTTCACTCAATACCAAGTTTCTGACACTTCTTTCAAAAGTGCTCTCCAAAAACATGCGAGTCTTGAAACCATGCACATATTAACAGTATCCAGTGCCAAAGGCAACAAAACAATGCAAAACATCAATGAAAACATTTCTTCTGTTCGTTTTTGTTGTCAGAGTGGGAAAAAGCACTGAAAAATCATACTCAAGTAAAAGTAACTTTACTTGACAAAAAAATGTGCGATTAAAAGTGCAATTTCTTAGAAAACTTATTTATAAAGGTGCTGTTGACTTTTCCCTGGATGTTGATAGCAACCAAAGAAATCCATATATGCAAAGAAAACAAATCTAATTAGTTTACAAATGAACCTGTGTAAAAAAAAATGAAATGATGCAGGGAAAAAGTATTAAACACATGAAGAGAGGTGAAAGCTCAGACAGCAGCTAAAATCTCTCAGTAGTTCTTCAGCAACCCTCTGCCCTTCCTCAGTGTAAATTAATATTAGCTGTTTCAGCCCAACATCTACGTTACCAGGAGGATGAAGATGAAACCAGGGTGGACATTTCAGCAAGCCAATTATCTAAAACACAGCCAAGCAAACTCTCATGCTTTCAGAGAAAGAAAATCAAGCTGTAGAATGGCCCAGCCAATCCCCTGACTTGAATCCAATACAAATTAAAGATCAGATTTGATGGACGAGACCCACAGAAACATCAAGATTTTGACACTCTGTTGAAGTCTGTGAAAGACTCATACCTAAGCAATTCATGTGACTTCATTCTCCATATCAGAGCCGTCTTTAAGCTGCCATCACCAAAAAAAGCCTTTTATATAAATTGTTAAAGACATTTCAGTGGTTCAGTATTTTCTCCTTTTGTCAGTTCATTGTTATTACATAACTTTAGATTTTTTTGTTTTGTTTCATTTTTATGTTTGTATTGTTTGGGTTTTTACTAAAATCTGATTCAATTCCATGCCAACAGCTCCTTTAGAAATATTATTCCCAGGAAAAAACATGACAACGTGTTCAATACTTATTTTCCCCACTGTGTCTGTTGTAAGTACTACACAAAGTATGAATAAAAAGCATCCCAATAGTACATAATAGTGAGTATTACACTGTGATTTATCCACCTTATACACTGCAAATTCTAAATCTAGCTAACATCAGTGGCGTTTTCTTTCTAAATATAAGTTCAACTATTTAAAATCTATCACTGCAGACAATAAAAAATAAGCATATAAAGTAATGACTTAAGAAAAGTACTGTTATAGCACAAAAAAAAAATGTTCTCAAGTAAAAGCACACTTTTTAAATTACTTAGTAAAGTACAATTCATGAGAAATAGTGCTCACTTACTGTAATATGCATGTTTGTGATTTGTTACTTTACACCACTGGATTTTTCTATGTGTGAATTGATTGGACGGAAATCACAGGACTGATTATCCTGCTTATCCAATCATTGCAGACAATAAAAAAATAAACAAAGTAGTGGCTTTGGATAAAGAAAATAGTGCAGTAAAACTACTAATAGAGCAATACAAATGTTCTCAAGTAAAAGTAAAAGCACACGTTTTTAAAACTAGTAAAGCACAGTTCCTGATAAAAAATTACCCTGCAAATTAAAAATCTACCTTACATCAGTGCCTTTTTCTTTTAAGGGTGTTTCTAAATGTAAGTTACAGTAACAATTTGACTGTACAGTTAAAACGTGAGATTAATTTAATGTGAGAATGCATTACAACAATATATGCAACTGAGAAAAAGCAATCTAAGTGGTAAAATCTAGCTGTGATGATATGCTAATTATCGGATTATGATCTTTGACCCCTGACTAACAAGTTAGCAGTGTCCAGCAGGTGGCACCACAAAACAAATCATGCAGTTTGTATTGAAAACGTAACATTCTGTAGTGCATTTAGTGATGTTTTAAGGCCATTCAGTGATTTCAGTCATCATACAGTAGACATCTTCATCGATATGTGGTCTCAACTGTCTCTTTAAAGATTTTGCATCTTCTTGGACAATGCCTTCAGACTGTACATGTTTCCTGCATTGAAAAAACGTTTATGTCTTGAGGTCACAGGACTGATTATTCTAGTCCAATCACTGCAGACAAAACAAATAACCATATAGGGACTTTAGATTGAAGGAAAATAGGCTAGAAAAAGTACTGATACAGCACTAAAAATATACACAAGCAAAGGTACATATTTTAAAAAGTACTTACGCACAATTCCTGATTAAAAACTATTTACAGTAATTATTGTAAATTCAGTATTTGTAATTCGTTACTTTTTGTTCGCCACTGGATTTTTCTTAGTGCGATTTGATTGGACGGGAATCATAGGACTTATTATTCTGCTTATCCAATAAATGTAGACAATAACAAATAAACATTAAGTAGTGACTGTAAAGGAAAATAGTGCAGTAAAACTACTAATTGAGCAATACAAATGTTCTCAAGTAAAAGTACACATTTTTAATCTTAGTAACACACAATTCCTGCTAAAAACTACCCAATTACCGCAATTTCAGTGTTTGTAATTTGTTACCTTACGCCACTGTTTTTTTTCTATGTGCAATTTGATTGGACAGGACTCACAGGACTAATTATGCTTGTCCAATCAATGTAGACAAGAAAAAATAAACATAGTCACTGGAAATGGAAGGAAAATAAGGTGTTAAAACATACTAATAAAGAAATAAAAATATTCTCATGTAAAAATACACATTTTTAAAGTATGATTCCTGCTAAAACCACTCAATTACTGTAATTTGAGTATTTGTAATTTGTTACTTTACACCACTGGATGTTTTGTGCATGATTTGATTGGACCGGAATCACAGGACTGATTAATCTGCTTATCCAATCAATGAAGACCAGAGAAAAATAAACAATACATAGTGTAGGGCTGCACTATATTGGAAAAACGACATTGCAATATTTTCATTCAGTATATTGCGATATAAATGCAATTTCAGCAGATGACTTAAATAACTTGTGAAGAATTCAGCATTTTAGATTGATTGGGATGATTCTGTAGGGGAGCATACCTGCATTAAATATTGTTTATTTAAGAAGTTAAATACAACAGAGAAGTTTATTTGAGAAGTTAAATACAACAGAGAAAAGATGCAAATAAACAATGATGTGTGACTGTAAAGCAGAAATTAATAATCAACATGTAATAATCCTGATAACACTGTATCGATTTAATTAAGTATGATGTGCATCTCTGTAATGAGAAGGGGTGTGGTCTAATGACATCAACACCCTATATCAGGATAATATATATATATATATATATATATATATATATATATATTACCCTATATCAGTGCATAATTTAGGCAACTTTCTATCCTTTGTCAAAATGGGTCAAAAGAAGGACTTGACAGGCTCCAAAAAGTAAAAAATAGTGAGATATCTTGCAGAGGGATGCAGCACTCTTAAAATTGCCAAGCTTCTGAAGCGTGATCATCGAACAATCAATCGTTTCATTTAAAATAGTCAACAGGGTCGCAAGAAGCGTGTGGAAAAACAAAGGAGCAAAATAACTGCCCATGAACTGAGAAAAGTCAAGCGTGCAGCTGCCAAGATGCCACTTGCCACCAGTTTTGCCATATTTCAGAGCTGCAACATCACTGGAGTGCCCAAAAGCACAAGTTGTGCAATACTCAGAGACATGGCCAAGGTAAGAAAGGCTGAAAAACGACCACCACTGAACAAGACACACAAGCTGAAACATCAAGACTGGGCCAAGAAATATCTCAAGACTGATTTTTCCAAGGTTTAATGGACTGATGAAATGAGAGTGAGTCTTGATGGGCCAGATGGATCGGTAAAGGGCAGAGAGCTCCAGTCCGACTCAGACGCCAGCAAGGTGGAGGTGGAGTACTGGTTTGGGCTGGTATCATCAAAGATGAGCTTGTGGGGCCTTTTTTTGGGTTGAGGATGGAGTCAAGCTCAACTCCCAGTCCTACTGCCAGTTTCTGGGAAGACACCTTCTTCAAGCAGTGGTACAGGAAGAAGTCTGCATCCTTTAAGAAAAACATGATTTTCATGCAGGACAATGCTCCATCAAACGTGTCCAAGTACTCCACAGCGTGGCTGGCAAGAAAGGGTCTAAAAGAAGAAAAACTAATGACATGTCCTCCTTGTTCACCTGATCTGAACCCCATAGAGAACCTGTGGTCCATCATCAAATGTGAGATTTACAAGGAGGGAAAACAGTACACCTCTCTGAACAGTGTCTGGGAGGCTGTGGTTGCTGCTGCACGCAATGTTGATGGTGAACAGATCAAAACACTGACAGAATCCATGGATGGCAGGCTTTTGAGTGTCTTTGCAAAGAAAGGTGGCTATATTGGTCACTGATTTGTTTTTGTTTTGTTTTTGAATGTCAGAAATGTATATTTGTGAATGTTGAGATGTTATATTGGTTTCACTGGGGAAAATAAATAATTGAAATGGGTATATATAGAGCAATAAAAATGTCCTTAAGTAAAAATACACATTTTTAAAAGTACAATTCATGAGAAATACTACTCAATTACAGTAATTTGAGTATTTGTAATTTGTTACTTGACACAACTGGTTGTTGTAAGCATGATGCATTGCACCAGAATGGTCTGATTTGGCATTTTTTTGAATGGCAGGTTTAGGTGTTTCTGGCTGCTGTACACTCTACAGTGAGGTCTGACTGGGTCTTCAAACATATTAGCCTTTCACTGTGCCGGCAATAGATGGTGCAGGTTTGTGTTTGAAGGTCAACTTGAATCTGTGTGCAGGTTGAAGATGTTTTTGAAGTATTCAGTGGTGAGATCTTCCTCTAATGGCCTCATCCTGTGATTTCGAGTACAGCTTTGTAGGTCTTAATCTGCTTGACACCATCCTGGATGGTGAAAATAACAACATAAAGGTCTCCGATGATCGACTTGCCAACTGTTAGACATGGCATCTTTTTCTGCCATTCTCCATTATTTTATTTTCTTTACTTGCTCTTTGTATAGTGCACATAAACTGCAGGTTGCAGAATGGTTGAATTAAAAAGTTTATACTTATATTTTTGGTGGCACAATGACTTAGTGGTTAGCACTGTCACCTCACAGCAAGAGGGTCGCTGGTTTGAGTTCTGGCTGGGTCAGTTGGCATTTCTGTGTGGAGTTTGCATGTTCTCCCCGTGTTGGTGTGGATTTCCTCCGGGTGCTCTTGTTTCCCCCACAGTCCAAACACATGCGCTAGGTGAATTTAATAAACTTAAAATTGGCTGTATGTGAGTGTGTGAATGTGAGAGTGTATGGGTGTTCTCCAGTACTGGGTTGCGGCTGTGGTGACCCCTGATAAATAAAGAACTAAGCTGAAGGTAAATAAATTCTTGCAATACATTAAATACAAATTAGCTTAAACTAAAAAATCTTGAATTGGGTCAAATAGGTTTAAATAACACTCATATAATAGATGCTGGGTTCCACACAATCAATTTATGTTGGGACAACATGAAGGAATTAAGTTAACTGATTAGATTTTACAAATTTAAGTGCATTGAACATAAACAATTACAATAAGTTTTCCCCCAAAAAACTGAAGAATTGTGTTGTTTCAACTCATTTTAAATAAGTAGTTTAAGCAAACATCATGTTTTGAGTGTATGTATGCTATAATAATATGCTACAGTTTTATTAACTATTTGGCTTTTTATTTTTTTATTTGTTCCATAACCTTTGCTATTTGTGTATATCGTGTCAAATAATCATTTGCATGTATTATTTCATGACGTAACAGGTGCTAGACGATCTAAAAATACATAATATCTAAGTTTAGTAAGTTAATAAATATTTGCAAATGCTCTTAGTCTTTCAAAATATATATATTTTTATTTTATTAATGTGGCACGGTGGCTCAGTGGTTAGCACTGTTGCCTCATAGCAAGACGGTCGCTGGTTTGAGTCCCGGCTGGGTCAGTTGGCATTTCTGTGTGGAGTTTGCATGTTCTCCCAGTGTTGGCGTGAGTTTTCTCCGAGTGCAATGTGTGGGAGATTTTGGATCTAGGTGAGTATGGAGCTACTTTAGGTGTCAGAAATACTTTGTAACATATTCTTTATATCAGTGTTTTTAAAAAATACATAGCCTATTCCCAATATCTAACTCAATTTTGCTGATAAACACGTACATGTACACATATTGACAAACCAGGGCAGCATGAAACATTGATCTTTTTTTCATCTAAAAGTAAAAATTTCACACGAGTGAGTTTATTTTCTTTATAAAACTTCTCAGGGGTCTCTCAAACTATAACTTTCCAAGCAATCAAGAGTTATAAAATCTAAATAATTTAATTAAATTGCTTACCATTGGGATTAATACTGGAATTTAGACCTATATTATATATATTCATATATCAATATTGTTTGATATTGTTAATATGATTTATAACAATTGAAAAATATATTGAAAAAATAAATAATAAAATAATATTAAAATATATTATTGATAATATTTGGAAAAAACTCTGTTGTTATTTTTTCATCATCAAGTTTTTGGTGTGGATCATATGTAATCTTCCCCATTACTTATTAATAAAAAATAAGGAAATATCTAAATATATAAAAATAGTCACATCATAGTAAAAACATGGTAAGATTCAAAACTTACTGAAAATAAAATGAAGTCATGTTGGTTTTTACAAAATAATAACTACAGATTTTGAATGCATTATGAGGGTTATACAGGGCGGCACAGTTGCTTAGTGTTTATCACTGTCGCCTCACAGCAAGAAGGTCGCTGGTTCGAATCCCGGCTGGGCCAGTTGCCGTTTCTGTGTGGAGTTTGAATGTTCTCCCCGTATTGGCGAGGTCCAAAACATATGCACAGTCCAAACACATGCGCTATAGGTGAATTGAATGAACTAAATTGGCCGTAGTGTATGTGTGAATGTGTATGGGTGTTTCCCAGTACTGGGTTGCAGCTGGAAGGGCATCCGCTGAGTAAAACATGCTGGAATAGTTGGCGGTTCATTCCGCTGTGGCGAGCCCTGATAAATCAGAGACTAAGCTGAAGGAAAATGAATGAATGAGAATGAGGGTACAGTAATGCAGACTACAAGGGTCAAGTCTCAGACAATCCCATTAACAAGCATGTGTATTCAGACATACATGATTTTGTCCCACACTAAACAGACAAGTGCGCGTTCCCCAAAAATATCAGCTATACTTCACCCTTAAATTCCATCTTTCTAATTTGCTCTCACACTTTAATTTTGCTTTCTGTCTCCTCCTCTCTCCCTCTCGTTCTCCTTCTCTAATTAATAGCACTCATTAATTAAGCATCAGTCTCACAGAAGACAGGAACAAGCACAACTGCAGAACAGCACTTTAATTACAGTCACACACACACACACACACACACACACACACACACACACACACACAC
>CAIGQZ010001198.1:1104006-1117513 GCA_903798205.1 Danio tinwini | reverse complement strand
ACACACACACACACACACACACACACACACACACACACACACACACAGCATCGAGTCCCTCAGATATTCACACACATTCCTCCTCCTATAAGCGTTTCAGAGAGAAAGAGAGAGAGATTGAATGTCTGGAGCTTCTCCGACTCTTCTCTTCTCTCACAGTTCTGGCAGCGTCACATATTCGCCTGCCAGGACAGACTAGTGAGCTGGATTAAGTCAGCGATGAGAGTGTGTGTGAAAGACAGAGGAGACGCTAGTGAGGCTAGCAGTGCTGCTTTGTGTACTAATTAAATGTGGCTTCCGCTTCTTTCCAACTAGTGCTGCTTGGTAGATTATTGAAATGAGAAGAAAAAGACTTGGGTTAAACTTGGGTTTAATCGTGTGCCGATATTCAATAATAATGTATACCATTCATCATACTTAATTCTGATTGGTCAGTCATGATATTCCAAGATATGTTATTCCAACGCAATATTACAGCAATTCATAATGATTTGATTTGGTGGTCAATTTATATTAGTTTAAACATGTGCTGATATTAAATAATATAGTATAGTATCACGTTATTACACAGCTGTCTATTATACTTGATTCTGATTGGTCAATCAGGACAGTTCAAGGTTTGTTATTCCAATGAGATCTCATGGCAATTCATAACGTTTTGATTTATTGGCCAATTCGTATTGCTTTAAACAATGTCCTGTAATACAGTATATCATGTTATTACACATCTTTCTAGAGTACTTGATTCTGATTGGTCAATCCAAGGGATGTTTAATGGTATTAGTCAATTCCAAGGTATGTTATGAATACCGGGTGAATTGGGCAAGCTAAATTGTCCATAGTGTATGTGTGTGAATGAGTGTGTATATGTGTTTCCCAGTACTGGGTTGCAGCTGGAAGGGCATCCGCTGCTTAAAACATATGCTGGATAAGTTGGCGGTTCATTCCGCTGTGACAGCCTCTGATTAATAAAATGAATTTATGAATGAATGAAAATTGTTAATAATTGCAAACCACTATTCCATATTAGTTATTAGCAGCTATTAAATATTTATCTGTAAAATTTGCTGACTTTTAGCATTTTTACATAATGCTGTAATGCACCTTTATAACTTAATTACACTGTAATTTACCAGCTCTCAAAATAATCCATACACTCATCTGCCAGAATTATTCATTCATTCATTCATCTATTTATTTTCTTTTCGGTTTAGTTCCTTTATTAATCAGGGGATGCGACAGAGGAATGAACCGCCAACTTATCCAGCATATGTTTTAGGCAGCGGATGTCCTTCCAGCTGCAACCCATCACTGGCACACATTCATACACAATAATACACTATGAACAATGTAGCCTACCCAATTCACCTGTACCCCATGTTTTTGGACTGTGGGGGGAACCGAAGCACCCGGAGGAAACCCCTGCGAACATGAGAAGAACATGCAAACTCCACACAGAAATGCCAACTCACCTAGCTGGGACTCGAACCAGCGACCTTCTTGCTGTGAGGTGATTGTGCCACCATGCTGCTCCAGAATTATTCATTCATTTTCGATTCAGCTTAGTTTTTTTATCAATCAGGGGTCGCCACAGCGGAATGAACCGCCAACTTATCCAACATATGTTTTACACAGCGGATGCCCTTCCAGCCGCAACCCAACACCGGGAATCTGCCAGAATTATTGCCATCCCTATTGCTTTCTTCTTCTGTTGACTGGCTAAAACAATTATTATCAGCAACGTTTTATAATAATCACAATCGTTCCCTCTAATAACCAACGAATCTCAAGAGACACAAAAGAGGCTGTCTCTTTTGGACAGTGTAACTTCAGAAAGACGACTTGCCATTTACACACAATTTGATCTCAGATTTGTTTTGGCTTATTTGTACTAGCTATTAATTATCTGCAGTTCTGCGCCTCCCTTGCCTCCTCTGAGGAAAAAAAATCCATCCGTAGTTTCTCTTTTTTTTTTTTTTTTCTCAGTGCTTTTGAATGAGAACAGAACATATTGGACTTTTCTTACACTGCAGCTCCTTCTCTTCGCCTCCCTCCCGCTTTCCATTCTCCACACACGTTTTGTCTCTTTCTCTATTGCTCCAATCCTTTTAACTGCTGCAATGCTCCCCAGGGGATCCTAACAGCTGGTAACGTTTAGCCAATCACAATGCTCCCTTTACATTCACCGTCCAATGACAGACATGAAAGTCTACGCTGAAGCCCACCTGTCCATTGGCAAAAATAAAAAAACAGCCATCCTGTAAACAAACACAGCGCAGAACGAGATTATCTGACTCATCCTGCAACAGGATTTCAGCGCTATTCATTCCGGATGAAACTTCAGCCAATCACGGTCTAAATAAGAAGCAGAAAAGCAATTCTCTCAGATGAAATAACACATAAAGAAGTGATTTTGTTCTCATCTGAACGGTGCAATATTGATCACAGCATTGGTGCATGAAAAACACTTTAAAACACACGTTTAAACTGAAATGCTCACTCATTGAAACACACACACACGCATTGTCTGGTTTTGCTATCTCACATCCAACTTTATCTGAGTGAGATGTGCAAGTATGTTTGCGCTGGGATGCATGTGTGTGTGTGTGTGTGTATACAAGTGAAAAGGAGTGCTTGTATATATATATGTGTGTGTGTGTGTGTGTGTACAGAAGTGTGTGTCTGTGTGTCAGTGGGTGTGTTGAGGAAAAGCACTCACTCAGTTCAAATGAGAGTGCAGTTGTTGCTAAGATACAGGCAGCAGCCCGACAGTGTGTGTGAGGGCGAGTGACAGAGAGAGAGAGAAAGTTAGAGCAAGACAGAGAGAGAGAGAGAATGCAGGAGAAGCTTGGAGTGTGGAGAGAGAGAAGGAAGGTTAAGGCAATGGAGTAGAGAGAGAGAGAAAGAGAGAAAGGGGGAGAGAGAGAGAGAGAGAGAGAGGTAGAAGTGGGTCATAAGATCCACAGAGACACTCCAGTGACACTCTGCAGAAACACAGCTGTCATATCACACACACACACACACACACACACACACACACACAATTGCTCTGTTCTAAAACTTGCCTTCACTGCCTACATAGTCACCATCCCAGCTGGAACCTCATAATGGAGGAGTTTACAAACTTTTAAGTGCCAAGAGGTGCTCACTATTTCAGCAACGGAGCAATTTACCCATGAGGATTCTTATTAACTGGGGTCAATTTTACCCATCACTGTTATTCAAATGTAAATAACCAACGCAATCTCACGGCAATTCGTAACTTTTTGATTTAGTGGCTAATTCGTATGAGTTTGTCTAATTGTCTAATTTGTCGCAATTCGTATCTAATTTGTACTACAATTCTACAATCTACAATTTAGTACAATTTGCTTATCACCCAATGACGGTTGGGTTTAGGGGCGGGGTTGGGTGCCACGCCTCCTTTTTAAAATCGTACATTTTTGTACGACTGAACTCGTCTGAATGTCTATGAATTAGCCACTGAACTGACAAAACGTAAAATACTTACATTTCCTCGTGAGATCAGGCTGAAATAACAGACCTTCAATATAAAGCATTCAAGCCTCCCAGTCATTGACTTTTACAAAAATTGCCTTATGTACAATTCACAGATATTAAAAATTGTTTAGATAAAAATAGATTAAAAAGTGGGACATTTATACCTATAAGCGCCACCGTGGGTCAAATTTACCCACAAAAAAAATGCTTGTATTTATGCACTGCTTATGTTTGAAATTACTTACCAGTGACTTTTACTTTCAATTTCACTCACTGAATTAGTGGTTATAATAAATAAATAAAGTCACAATGACTAAAAGAAGGCGATTCGTAGAACTATTAAAAACACAAAATGCAATGAATGATGGAGAGTCTGGAGAAATAAGTTATGCATCAGAGTATGATGGCTCAAATTCGGATATTTTAACCTACTCATAAATATCCTAAAATAATCTTGTTATCCTGAAATATTAGTTTCATGAGTCTAGACCAGGGGTGCCCATACTCGTTCCTGCAAAATTTAGGCTGCATCTGAAACCACATACTTTCATACTATACAGTACGCTAAAAACAGTATGCGAGCCAAAAAGTATGTCCGAATTCATAGAATTCGAAAATCAGTATGCGAGAAGTACCCGGATGACTTACTACTTCCAGCGAGATTCCGAAGTGCGCATCCCATGCACGCTGCGCTGTCCTATGATGCCCCGCAAGAGAATTAATGAATGGGAGTGAAGCGATGTAACTGACACAGGTAGGTCACGTGACCATGACAAAATGGCAGATGTAGTACATCCGAATTCCATTCATACTTCTCCCATTCATACTGTATAGAATGTACTTTTCTAACGGCCAAATAGTATGTTTAAATTCAAATGCAGTACCTACTCAGTAGTAGGCGGTTTCGGACGCAGCCTTAGTTTCAATCCCAATCAGACACACCTGGGCTAGCTAATCAAGCTCTTACAAGGCTTTCTAGAAACATTCATGCAGGTGTGTTGAGGCAAGTTGAAAATCTGCAGGACACCTGCCCACCAGAACCGAGTTTGGACACCCCTGGTCTGTTGAAAAACAGTAAAATAGTATGTTTGTTTTGCAATTTTTAAACAAAATTTGTGCTGGGTGAAATTTACTTGCACTGGCGATTTTGGGTATACAGCAACCTCCGGCGGTAG
Organism: Danio tinwini; assembly: GCA_903798205.1. NCBI lineage: Eukaryota > Metazoa > Chordata > Actinopteri > Cypriniformes > Danionidae > Danio > Danio tinwini. Next base: position 1,112,837 of record CAIGQZ010001198.1, on the reverse strand, counting down.
TGTTAAAGTTTTTTAATGCGTGAGTCAAACCTATACTAGCTATGATGTATCACAGCATTATAAATTTTAATTTGTAGCAAAGACGTCAATAATAACTGAGAAAAAAAGCAAGATTGTGATATTTAAATTGATATTTCACACAAAAATGAACATTTACTCCCTGTTTTTCCTCTATTCTATAACATTAAAGACAAAATTTTGAAGAAAGCTTAAAACCTGTAACCATTCCGAACCATAGTATGAAAAAATACTATGGAAGTCAATAGTTACAGGTTTTAAGCTTTCATTAAATATCTTTTTGTGTGTGTGTGTTTAACCGAGGAATAAAGCTCATATGGGTTTTAAATGGTGGGTAAATGATCACACTAACATTGTCAATGTTCAATTACTCAATAAAATCAAAAGTTGTGACTTATTTAATGAAGATAATAATTAATAAAGTCCAATTGTATTTTTTTAAGCTGACATAATAACATAATGACCTCTTAAATGTGCCTATTTCTTACTGTTAATCTTTGTTAATTCATTAAAAACATATTTATTTACCAATGACAGGGCTAAAACAGCCAAGACCAGCATAATAACACACTCAGCAAAATTCGGATTATTGATATTGTTAAAACAAATGCTATAAAAATATTTAAATATTGCTTTCTTAATACTGCGCACCACTTTTCCGTATTGGTTATATATTCATTAAGTTTTTTCCGGCTTAGTCCCTTTATTAATCAGGGATCACCACAGTGGAATGAACCGCCAACTTATCTAGCATATTCTTTTACACATCGAATACCCTTCCGGCCACAACCCAACACTGGGAAACAGCCATACATTCTTGCATTCACACTCATGCGCTACAGCCAATTTAGTTTATTCAATTCACCTATAGCGCATGTGTTTGGACTGTGGGGGAAACCGGGGCACCCGGAGGAAACCCACAACAATACGGGGAGAAAATGCAAACTTCACACAGAAATACCAATTGACCCAGCCGGGACTCGAACCAGCGACCTTCTTTCTGTGAGGCGATCGTGCTACCCACTGCGTCTTTTATATTAATTGCCAAATGTACATATATTGAGAGCATTGAAGACTTGATTACAGTGAGCAGTGAGCGGAGCTAAAGATCTCTGGCACACTTTGTTCACTCCAACTCTCATTGGTGGAGTTTTCTACACAGCGTCATGGGTAATAGGGTAGCAAATGGGTAGTTAATATGAATATGGTTCTGCAATTAGTTTTAAAATATATTCAGCAAAATCATTTATAATCAGTTAACAACATGCATCTCTCTAAAGGTTTATCTGTTACTGTTAAAAATCAAGTTCCTTATGCAAAAAAATGACTGTAGTTTTACTTCAAGAAGAATCAGACTGATGCAGTCCAAATGCTAAAATATAAAGGCAGCTATATATGTTCATGCATTCATTTATGGTGTGTGAGAAAAAGATATATTACAGACAGTGTGATTAACCACACAATTATTTGTAATATTCCTGAGAGAAAGAAAAATGGCATAAATGACACTCTTAAGGTGTTGAAAATGAATGTGTCAGGTATAGCTAATTAATCTCTTAAAGGTATAGTTCACTCAAAAAAATGACATCCTTCAAGTGGTTTAGTTGCCACAGGATTTTCCCCCATATTTATTTATTCATTAATTTTCCTTCGACTTAGTCCCTTATTCATCAGGGGTTGCCACAGCGGAATGAACCACCAACTATTCCAGCATATTTTCTTATAAAGTCTTATTTGTTTTATTTCAGCTAGAATAAAAGCATTTTTTATTTATTTTAAAACCTTATATAATAATATTAATCTATATTATTAGCTCCTTTAAGCTATATATGTTTTCAATTGTCTACAATGGTTCACAAAAAAGGGGGGGTCTGGATCACCTGGGGGTCAATGACAGGGCGTCGCTTGGTGATTTCCAAAAGTCAAATAAATGTTATTAAACTATTATTATTATTAAACATACTTTATCCATAACCCACAAAAGATAAAAATATTAGTTTTTAATAGTAAAAACCAACAACATGCAAATGAAAAGCCATCAGCATTGAAATTATTTTTTTCATATAGGCTTGGTGTGTTAGATTAACAACACAGCAATAGCGTCAGCTGCAGCAGATTGATTTTATAGCACCAGGTTTAACTTTCTGAAACCTTTATGGCAATCAAACACATTCAAATTAAATACAGGCCACAACTGAATATTGGGAATGATCTCTGAGTGGATCTCCATAATTAAACCAAGAATAGACTTGTGCTGAAAACATTGTGCCCACCAGTCTCTTTAGGTGAGGTTCATATTAAACACATGAATAAATGACTATAAAAAAGATATGGTTGTTAGACTCATGCACTTTTTTGTGTTGTCAATATGCTCATGTTTATATAGGCCTATTGTTTGGATGTTTATAACCACCTCAGAGGAATTTGGAAGTCGCAAGTCACTGGCATTGTGTTTTTTGGAGTCGGGGGCTAAAAAGTTTCGGTCTACAGAACAAACCATCATTATACAATGACTTGCCTAATTAACCTAATTAACCTTTAAATGTCACTTTAAGCTGAAAACTAGTATCTTGTAAAAATATCCAGTAAACATTATGTGCTGTCATCATGGCAAATATAAAATAAATCAGTTATTATAGATGAGTTATTAAAGCTATTATGTTTAGAAATGTGTTGAAAAAAAAATCTTCTTTCCTTTAAACAGAATTTGGGGGAAAAATATACAGGGGGGCTAATAATTCTGACATCAACTGTATGTAATGTACTGGGAATACATTTCACCAAGCAAACATATACTGTATATATACTAGATGGCAGCATAATTAAGTCGTGCATGACATAAAAAAGTGTCCTGCGCTCATCTTTCTTATGCTTTCAAAGCCTCTCCTGTCTTCTTCCTTCTCATCTGCATGTCTTTTCTTCTTCTTCTTCTCCTCTCTGTAACCTCTCCATCTCTTTCACTTTCTATGCCTTGACGTCTCCCTCTCTTTTGTCTCCAGCTGCAGGAAATTCCTTCTAATCTTCATCACCAGAGACTCTGCGTTCAACATTCGGCCCGGGCCAAAAACACACACATGCACACCACACACATCTTACTTCCCCTCCTTGTCTTTCCCTTCTGCTTTACACATATTTTCTTGTGCTCGTCTTGTAGGTTATTTTAAGAGAAGTTCAGACTACACCATCCTGACCTCTCGCTCCTGTGCTCGGTCGTATGATCACGGCAGCAGCTGGAACAGCCAGAGATACAGAGATCTGTATTTTTGCTCATTTATTCTGAGTACTGAATAGATAGACAGTTCAGGTATAGCAGGAACTGAAAAAGAGCATTGCTGTTGTACAACTGAGATATACAGTTGAAGTCAGAATTATTAGACCTCCTGTTAAATTTGAGTTGAGTTTAATGGAGAGTTTTTTTTTCAGTTTTAATGACTAATTTCTAAAACTGATTTATCTTTGCCATGATGACATTATTTAATATATATATTTAATAATATATAATCCTTCGCTTTAGTCGCTTATTTATTAGGGGTCACCAAAGCAGAATGAACCGCCAACTATTCCAGCATATGTTTTAAGCAGCGGATGCCCTTCCAGCCACATCCCAGTACTAGAAAACACCCAGGGTGCGAATTACAGGAGGGTTAAAGGGTGCTTGACCCCCCCTAATTAATGCTTGATCCCCCCTGAAGGACGTCAAAAAATGATCTATGGGGTTGTCAGCCCTTTAATACTGAGAAATGATTTGCTCTGATCTGTATTTTAAATAATAATATTAATAATTAAAATAATAGATGATATAAATACACATATGATCACGCCTATAATAGTTTATACCAATATTCAGTCATATATTCATTCATTTTCTTTTCGGCTTAGTCCCTTTATTAATCAGGGTTCACCACAGTGGAATGATCCGCCAACTTATCCAGCATATGTTTTATGCAGCGGATGCCCTTCCAGCCACAACCCAGTACTGGGAAACACCCAGGGTGTGAATTACAGAGGGGTTTGAGGTGGATTGACTCCCCTAATGAATGCTTGATCCCCCCCCTTAAGAACTTCAAAAAATGATGGGGGGTCAGGCCTTTTATACTTAGAGATAATTTGCTCTGATCTGTATTTTAAATAATAATATTAATTCAACTCAATTCATCTTTATTTCGGTAGCGCTTTTACAATGTGGATTGTGTCAAACAGCTTAACATAGAACGAAGTATAACTAGTAGTATTATTAATAGATAAAATCAAAATAATAGATCATATAAATACACATATGATCACCCCTACGATGGTTTATATTTATTGGTATGAAAATGGAATGAAAATATTTATTAAACAGTCTGAAACTGCAGATGTAGACCACCAACAGACATCGTAAATGTTCAAAAGACTCTGAGGAAACCCATGCCAACACGGGGAGAACATGCAAACTCCACATGGAAATGCCAACTGGCCCAGTCGGGACTCGAACCAGCGACCTTCTTGCTGTGTGGTGACAGTGATAACCACTGAGCCACCGTGCCACCTGTTTAATATTTGACTAGATATTTTTCAAGATACTAGTATTCAGATTAAAGTGACATTTAAAGGCTTAACTAGAGTAATTAGACAAGTTGGGGTAATTAGGCAAGTCATTGTTTAACGATGGTTTCTAGACAATTTAAAAAAATATTGCTTAAGAGGGCTAATAATATTGACCTTAAAATGGTTTTTAAAAAATAAGCCAAAATAAAACAAATTAGACTTTTTCCAGAAAAAAAATTATATCGGAAGACCTGTTAAAATGTTCTTGCTCCATTAAACGTTATCACTTGAGAAATATTTGATAAAGAATAAAGATTTTACAGGAGGGCTAATCATTTTGCCCTCAGCTGTATGCGAATGAACCCTCTTAAAGGGATAGTTCACTTAAAAATTAAAATTTGCTTTTTAAAGGGTCATGAAACCCCCTGTCTCAGCAGGCTGTTTTCACACCTCTAGTTTGGAAAAAGTCAGGAAAAGTGGGCGTGTCCAGCTCCGTTTAGGTGGGAGTGTCGGGGGAGGGAAAGAGGGAAGGATTTGCAAATATGGGAGTTTCCGTTTGGGCACGCGCGAAGCAAAACAAACACAGACGCAGGGGAGAAAGACAGTGACTGTGTTTACATGGACATCAGTAAACAAATTACTTGCCAAATTATTAATTTGTCGACTTTAACTGCAGTTCAGCACTTTCACTTTTTATTCAGGAACATTTCCGGCATGTTGCCTGTGACAAACGAGATATTAAAAGCGAGGAACTGCTAATCCAATGTTTGTTACCGCACGGCGAATGGGAGAAAACAAATCCTCCTCATCTCTCTGTAACTTAGATGACTCGGTAGGTAGCGTCAGAAAGCCGTGCGTGTATAGACTATCCTGTCACAACATGCGGCAAAAATCCTGCATGACGGGAATAGTTTGATCATGTTTACATTCGGAGAGCAGCATTTGCAGTGGATCTTTCAGTTTATAATATTGTACTATAGTAATGCAGTGATATTAACATACTGTAAATTTAGTAACTAAATCATTTTGACTATAGTATGTCTTTAAAAACTGAAAGAGCACTGCTGACAATACGAACTAACTTTGCCATCTGAATGAACAAAGAACTGATCGCTTTTTTAAAAGGAGACGAGCGGCAAATCCGGGTTTCACCATTTCCAGATGGGAAAAGCTCTTGGGTAAAAATGTTCCTTGCAAACGCATTTCTGACGCGAGTCCAGCAGCGCTCTCACAGCGGGAAAATGAAAACAAAATATTCCTTGCAGCAGATTAATAAACAGCGCACTAATGAATGCGACCGGTGTCTCCAAATTCTCATTCTTTCACTTGTTTTGGCAACACATCGTGGCGTCTGTCTGTCGTCTGAACAGTGTAACAGGTCTCCGAAGCTATTATGCATATTAATGAAGTTGCACGTCATACACAATAGAGCATGCTGATTGGTTTGAACAAAGTCTTTCTCATGAGTTAATGCCGCACCCTCAGAGACATCATGATGTACTGCCAGGTACAGACAGCCAATCTCCACACTGGATTTACACGCAAGTATCTCATGGCCGTGACGCAGCTTCAAAAATTTGTTTCAAACCGGAAGAACGAATTTGCTCAAAATAATGCAAAAACAACCAATTTTCACTGTTTAGTGAGATATCTGTGTCCTAATAGTGTTTATAGCAGCGTGGGACACATATATGACTGTCAACAGCTCAAAAAATGTGTTTTGGTGTTCGTAACCCTTTAAAGCGATGAAAACTACTTTGATGAACAGACAGTTTTAAAGAACATTTATTTGAAATAAAAATAATATTTGGTGGCTCAGTGATTAGCACTGTTGCCTCACAGCAGGAAGGTCGCTGGTTTGAGTCCCGGCTGGGCCAGTTGGCATTTCGGTATAGAGTTTGCATGTTCTCCCCGTGTTGGTGTGGGTTTCCTCCTGGTGCTCCAAAAAAATAAAAAATTAATTCTCACCATTTACACTGTAAAAAATTGTTACAAAAAAAAACACACTCATTCACACACACACTCAATTTAGTTTCCTCAATTCACCTACAGCACATGTGTTTGGACTTGTGGGGGAAACCGGAGCACCCGGAGGACACCCACGCCAACACAGGGAGAACATGCAAACTCCACACAGAAATGCCAACTGAGCCAGCCGGGACTCGAACCACCGACCTTCTTGCTGTGAGGTGACAGTGCTATGCACTGAGCCACCCAAACTGAACATTATTTATAACATTATTACGTTTAAGCAACAGCCTCTACAAACAGGAAAATCCTATTCTTTTTTTAGCCAGTTGATTCCTTTGGACAGTTCATTCTGATTCAAATAAGTTTCTTAGGTAAACATACACAATTATATTATTAAAGTGCTCCATATGGTACAAAACATGGATGTTTTACATGTCTAAAGGATATAAAGTGAATAAACCAGCCTTCATTGGCTGACCTTTTTACATTAAGCATGAGAAACCATAAAAAATTCACTCCTTCATTTAAGCACTTGGTTAATGCATGCACTTCTGAACTGAATGAGTCTTCAAACTTGTCTAGTCTACTTGTCATATATGCACAGGTATATTATCAGGCAAGAGTGGCTGTCATACACATCCAAAAGCAAGTTTTGATTAAGTAACTGTAGTGAATTGTCACAGACAGTTCAGTTAATATGGTGAATCGGTTCATTCGAATCTCTAAAAAGAATCATTTCAAAAGAAGGATTTGCGAATCAATCATCACTCTAAATCATTTGCCCAAGGCTGTTGATTACAGGTATTAATGTCAGGCCAGGCTCGAAATGTAAATACGTTACTCCGGGTGCACTTCATTGCACGTTTCAGATGACAAATCCACTAGATGGCGCTGTCTACATTTTTACTAATCTCACCCGCTAGCACACATACACACGTTTTACAGGACATTCCATAACCTTAAAGATTTTTATACTGTACAGACTGCAGATTTTGGGCGGTGCGGTGGAGTTTCAGTGGGGTTCTGTGTGGAGTTTGCACGTTCTCCCTGTGTTGGTGTGGGTTTCCTCCGGGTGCTCCGGTTTCCCCCACAGTCCAAACACATGCAGTATAGGTGAATTGATGAACTAAATTGTCCGAAGTGTATGAGTGTGAATGAGTGTGTATGGGTGTTTCCCAGTGATGGGTTGCTTTTGGAAGGGTATGCGCTGCGTAAAACATGTGCTGGATAAGTTGGCGGTTCATTCCGCTGTGGCGACCGCTGATTAATAAAGGGACTAAGCCGAAAAGAAAATGAATGAATGAATAAATGAATATTTTCTTCCCTTACTGACTGGTATTGCTATATTTTAGGGGGCATTTAGTCCTCATAATGTAGTGAATACTAGGACCACACACACACACACACACAAACACACACACACACACACACACACACACACACAGAGCCGGCCCAAGGCATAAGTGAACAAAACGGCTGCTTAGGGTAAAATTTGAATTGGTAAAACTAACCATCTGAAAATTTACCATAGTTTACCATGAAACTGGTAATCCTAACTCTAACACACACACACACACACACACACAAAATATGCAGAAATAGACTTATAGGTGAACAGTTTACACACAGCCACTGAACACACACACACTATGCATATATACTGTACATATAGATAAATGGTGCACACACACACACACACCTATACACACACACACACACAATCACTGGTTTTGCAGATACAAACATGAGCATACTTTACACACACACACACACACACACACACACACACACACACACACACACACACACACACACACATACACTATGCAGATATACGCATATAGGTGAACAGCACACACTCTCATTCACACTCACTGAACTCACACACCCAAACACATACACACACACACTGAACGAACACAGTGACTCAGATACAGACACACTAAATAGGTGTACTGCACACACACACACACTGAACGAACACACAGACACTTACACTCACTGGCTCTGCAGATACAAGCATATTGAGCACACTTTATACACACACACACACTGAACGAACACAGTGACTCAGATACAGACACACTAAATAGGTGTACTGCACACACACACACACTGAACGAACACACAGACACTTACACTCACTGGCTCTGCAGATACAAGCATATTGAGCACACTGTATACACACACACACACACACACTGAACGAACACACAGACACTTACACCCACTGGCTCTGCAGATACAAGCATATTGAGCACACGTTATACACACACACACACACACACACACACACGCACACACACACACACACA
>CAIGQZ010001198.1:1052891-1063568 GCA_903798205.1 Danio tinwini | reverse complement strand
CTGCTGTTTTTTTATTTTATTATGGCAGAACGGTTTCACAGTGGGATATATATATTTAACTAGCATGTTCCCCCAAGCTGTTTATTCCGCTGTGGCGACCCCTGATGAATCAAGGGGCTAAGCCGAAGGAAAATAAATGAATGAATTATTTAAAAAATGAATTAATTAAAAATTATCTTAAATTCATTCATTTATTTTCTTTTCGGCTTAGTCCCTTTAGTCTTAACTTGTACTAACATTTTAATATTGTATTAATATTGCTGTTTTTTTATTTTATTATGGCAGCACGGTGGCACAGTGGGTAGCACAATCGCCGCACAGCGTGAAGGTCGCTGGATTGAGCCCAGGCTGGGTCAGTTGGCATTTCTGTGTGGAGTTTGCATGTTCTGCCCGTGTTGGTGTGGGTTTCCTCCGGGTGCTCCAGTTTGTCTCACAAGTCCAAAGACATGCACTATACAGTAGGTTAATTGGGTAAGCTAAATTGGCTGTAGTGTATTTGTGTGAATGAGAGTGTTTCCCAGTGATGGGTTGCAGCTGGAAAGGTATCCGCTGCATAAAACATACGCTGGACAAATTGGCGGTTCATTCCGCTGTGGCGACATCCGGTTTTATAAAGGGACTAAGCCGAAAAGAAAATGAATGAATGAATGACTTTTTATTATTGATTTTTTTACCAGGCTATAGGAGTTATTTTTAGTAAAACACAATAAAAATCAAATCCAAACATTTCACAAATAGTGTATTTATTGCCATTTTTACAGATTTTTCATATAGTTTATTTCCCAAAAGTACTTTGTGAACAGATTTAGGTTAACTATTATAAACTAAATATTAAATGATCTTTAAATTTTTCTTGACTTTATACAATATGTAGTTTTTGCGATGTAAATAAGAAAAAAAATACAGAATCAGAATACAATAAACTTTAAAAAATGCCTAAAAAAGAAAAGAAATTCAGCTGTAAATATAATGCAGCAAACCCGTCTCTCTTTATTTATTTTAAAGGGATAGTAACCCAAAAATCAACATTTAGGGTGCTTTCACACCTGTGAATTGATTCATTTGTTCCGAAACAGGGATTAAAATTGTTACATTGTTGCTCTTTGTTCTTGGTGCGGTTCGCTTTCACACGGCAAAGTTTCTAAACGAATCAAAATAAGTCACGTGTGAGTAAACGCTCCTCACATTGGTCAGAGTTTCAGGGTTTATTTTGCAGAGTCCCGCTCAGCTGTCGGGGGTGGTTTGGTGGTGTTTGACAGGGTGCGCGCGACATGTCTGAAGAAGAGCGAGGAGGGTGGGGAGGGGTGATGAGAAGGGTGCACGTCGTATTTGAGGACCGGGAGGGAGACGAACGATTTCTGGGAGATTATCACTCGTTTGCGGGCATCCGGGAGTCTCTGTGCATTTGCAGGAAACTCCCGGAACTTCCGGGAGACTTGGGATGTCTGGAATGACATCCCGCCCTACTCATAATTCTCTCTTCATATAGCCGTATGCCTATTACATATTCATAAAACACTGTGATATAGCCGGGCTCGAAACGTATCGCTTTCTCACTACAATCGATCCGCTCCAGAGTTCGTTTCAATCAAGCCGAGACCACCTCATTCAGGCAATCTCGGAGCGATTGCTTTGGCGCGGATCCGAGCGCGATTGCCCTGTTCACATATGCCAAACAAACCGCGCTAACTGGGCAAACGCGGCAGTTTCCGGAACAAAAGTCTAGGTGTGAAAGCACCCTTAGAGTGCTTTCACACCGGTTTTGTTCTAAACACATGGATTAAAATTGTTACAATGTTGCCTTTTGTTCTTGGTGCGGTTTACTTTCACACGGCACAGTTTATAAACGGACCAAAATTGTTAAAACAAGCCACGTTCAAGTAAACTCTCCTCACATTGGTCAGAGTTTAAGGTGAAGGTTTTATTTGGTCAGAGTCCCATGGATTCCGCTCAGCTGTCATACGTTATTTTAAGACGATGAGCAATAAAACATTATAAACGAAAAGGTGCACTTAAATTTTAATTGGTGACACCCACAGACATCATCACCAAATATAAATCAGAGGTGGGACTTTCTCACACAGCGCCTCATTTCAGTTGTCAAGGGTTGTACAAATATCTATTGAATCAATCAATCTATTGCTCGTAAAATAAGAATAAGACATTTATTAACTTTTTTTCATTATTATATACAAGCTTTAAAAAATGTTGGCTAGAATTCTGCATTATAGACTTACATTATAGAGAGAATTAACAGATGAACCGAGACTGCAGTCAGATCACGGAGCAGATAAAGCAGAGGTGTCAGTGCAGAAATGAACAAAACAATAGGCCTAATACAAAATATTATAAGATCAAAAGCTCTCATTAATATTTTAGCATGGTTTAATTTTTATAATCAACATGAAACACACATTTACCAATAGGAATGACATCCCACCCTATTCATAATTCTCATTCATATAGCCGTATATATGACTATTACATAACCATAATACACTGCGATGTAGTCTGGTTCCTATTGCTTTCTCACTACAATCGGTTCAGGCAGCCTCTGACCGATTGTTTTGGCGCAGAACAGAGCACGATTGCTGGATTCACATATGCCAAACAAACTGAGCTAAAGGGTCAAACACGATAGGTTCCGAAACAAACATCTAGGTGTGAAAGCACCCTTACTTACCATTTACTAACCCTTATGAGTTTATTTTTTCTGTTGAATACAAAAGAAGATATTTTGAAGAATGTTGGACAGCCATAGTAAAAGAAAAAAGGCCAACCATTTCCTGGATTCTTTTTTTCTTTCAAGATTAGAAAGAAACTCAAAGTTGGACCAAGTGAAGGGTGAGTAAACGATGAATTTCTTTTTTGGGTGAACAATCCCTTTAATTGCTGCAACCACAATAGCCTCCTACAGGTGCATGTGTAACCCCCTTATCTTAAATTTTTTGATCTGTTTCATTTAACTACCTACATAGATTTGTGACGCACCTGGATATGGCACTCTGCCCTTGGTGATGAGCTCCGTCAACAGGATGCCGAAAGACCACACGTCTGATTTGATGGTGAATTTACCATAGAGAGCCGCCTCCGGTGCAGTCCACTTAATGGGAAACTTCGCTCCTACAACACGAGCATCCAGACAATCACTTTAGCACATTTCCTAATGATTTATGAAAATTGCAGATCAAATGAAAAGGTGCTGAACCGGAGGACTGAGATAAAGCATCCCAAAATAGAGCAATGAAAGATGGAAATTGAACTGCAGTAAAAGGAGAATTAGAACAAAATGAGCTGGAATGAAATCGAATAGAGGCCGAGGAGGAGATAAATAACATCTGATAGTCTCGAATAAAGAAGGAGACTCGGGCAAATGGAAGAAATATGCTGAGTGGATTAAGATCAAGTTTGGAGCACAGATTGACCTTGTCTAGCTGTGTACTCGTTGTCCTCGATCAGTCTAGCCAGACCGAAATCTGCAATCTTACAGACCAGACCATCTCCGACCAGGATATTGGCAGCTCGCAGGTCTCTGTGGATGTAGTTCATCCGCTCGATGTAGGCCATGCCGGCAGCAATCTGAAACAAAGAAATACAGTCGAAGTTAGAATTATTAGCCCTCCTGAGCTATTAGACCCCCTGTATGTTTTTCCCCCCAATTTCTGTTTAACAGAAAGAACAATTTTTTCAACACGTCTAGACATAATAGTTTTAATAACTAATTTCTAATAACTCATTTGTTTTATATTTGCCATGATGACAGTACATAATATTTCACTAGACATTTTTTAGCCGGCAGCTAGCTCTCTCAACTCTCACCCACTGAAGCTAAACAGGGCTGCGCCTGGTCAATACCTGGATGGGAGACCACATGGGAAAGCTAGGTTGCTGCTGGAAGTGGTGTTAGTGAGACTAGCAGGGGGCGCTCAACCTGCAGTCTGTGTGGGTCGTAATGCCCAGTATATTGATGGGGACTCTGTACTGCTCCCAGGATGTCCTTCGAAAAAGAGTAGGGGTATAATCCTGGCCCCATTGGCCTCTGTCCATCATGGCCTCCTAACCATCCCCATATCATAATTGGCTTAATCACTCTGTCTCCTCTCCACCAATCAGCTGATGAACTGTCTGGCACAATATGGCTGCAGACATTCCCCCCAAAAATGTGTAAGGAATTATTATTATTATTAATATTATTATTATTATTCAGGATAAAGTGCATATACCTTTAGCTCTGCCTACTCCCCGGGAGCATTTCTCCTTGGTTCCTTGTGCTCTTAAAAAGCTATTTTCATATACTTTAAATGTGTAGTGCTGTGATTCTCCTAGCAGCTGGTTGGTTTCATGGCTTAAAATGCTTACATTAAAAAAACACAATATGATCAAAATAAACTGAATGGGAAGGTGTGATTTAAAGAAACATTACCTGGGCCGCCATGTCCACAAGTTGAGGCAATTTTAAATTTCTGCCATCACCATCTTTCAAAAAGTCCAATAAGCTTCCTAAAGCACACAAGCATAAATCAAAATAAATTATACCAAATTAAAACATTATATATATAAATGCACATAAATTATCAAGCAAAAACCTACTGACAAAAAATATAGAGCTTACATTTTTTTATGTAAAAACTGCTTTAATTCAAGTCAAATTAAAAGAAATAAGACTTTCTCCAAAGAAAAAAATATTCTGAAAATATGAATATTATTATTCATTCATTTTATTTTCAGCTTAGTCCCTTTATTAATCAGGGGTCGCCACAGCGGAATGAACCGCCAACCTATCCAGCATATGTTTTATGCAGCAGATGCCCTTCCAGCTGCAACCCATCAGTGGGAAACACCAATACACTCTCATTCACACACATACACTACAAACAATTTAGCTTCACCTATGAAGCTCCGGAAACCAGAGCACCCGGAGGAAACCCATGCCAACACAGGGAGAACATGCAAACTCCACAAAGAAACGCCAACTGGTCCAGCCGGGACTTAAACCAGCGACCTTCTTGCTGTGAGGCGACAGCGCTACTCACTACGCCACGACGTCGCCCCATTAGTATTATTATAATATGTTATTATTATTATTATTATTACATTAGGAAATGTGTCTATAAAAGTATTACACGAGGACTGCGCTTGCTCTGTTAAACATCAATTGGGAAATATTTGAAAATTAAATATATTTCACTGGAGGGCAAATCATTTAGCCCTCCACTGTATAATGCATAGAAATCATGTGCCATTGAATAAATTTTTGAGAACCAAGAAATATGTACTGGGGTCTACATCTTCCTGCAGTTTTTGTATATTTACAAATCCACTATTGGGCGCTGTGTTAATTTTTTAGAATCTCAAATTGCCCTATAGTAGTGGTGTAACGGATCTCAAAAAACTCTCGGTTCGGATCACATTATGTTTTTTTAGTCACAGATCTGACAATTTTTCGGATCAGCCCAAAGGAGAGGAGACAAATGTAATTTGCTTTCCATTTATTACAAAAACAGCACTGCAAGACACTTTTGGTTTTAACAAACAGAACTTTAAACCTGTCATTTTATTAAAAATAAAATGAAGAAATAATTAGCTGAACAAAAATAGTAAAATATTCAGTACTGTGAAAAGTTCACTGTTACTTCTACTGCTGCTGATAACGCTAAATGTAGAAATCTAACACTATCATTTGTACAACCCATATTTATTTTTAGTCTCATTTTCAATAAATGATTCAGTGATTCACTCATAAAAGTTCATGTTTCATTGCTAGATGATTATTTTTGAAGAATTATTCAGTGGCATGTTTTTGATAGCTGGTCGGTGAAATAATGTAATTGCTGTCTACAACTTTCATTTTTGAGTGTCGTTAAATGACGGTGATATTAATCTTTACCATAAACATCAGTGGTAATATCTAAACTATAAGCTGTTCTCCCAATACTTCAGCTTTATTTGACTGTTTGTAACTTCATAACTAACTCAAAAGACTAAAGACTCTCTTTCTTGATTTTGCGTTTTTCAAACACAATTTAAATGCAGCGATTCAAAGAATTAACAAACATCATCAAATCACCCTCATTTATAATTTATGTTGTGTGGGTGTTGAGATCCAGATCTTTTAATGATTATTTGTGCAGCTTACACTGAATGTATTAATGCAGGCTAAACAAGTAGTGACAGAAAACCCCTTTAATAACCTAAGAAACCCACCACAACCTAAATAACCTACCACAACTTTTTCCATCATTATATTTTACAGAAAAGCTTTAATGCTTTCATACATGTGATTTAAATGACATTAGAGACGATCTCTCTGCAATCGTTACAAATTTAAGATTAATCTCCAAGTAAATTTTTTTTATTAATCCGCAGGTCACATGTGTTCCAAACCATGGGTTGTATTTTGTACAAATCACGAATCAACCGTAATCCATTACACCCCTACCCCATAGCATTCGTTTTATACACAAAATGCCACATTTGTACCCACAAGCAGGGCTTAATTTGTGCCGGTACACGTCGGATCCGGATCTGGCACCTCTGAAATCTGATTCGGCACCTCATTTTACCGATCCCCCTCCTACCCCGTCCGCTGTTCACTTACATTTTCTTCCGCGACTCCCCAACCCTCTTCACTTTCGTCCGCGACACCCCGTCCTGCTCACTTTCGTCCGCGACACCCCTCTGCCATCCACCGCACTGCACCAAAACCCTGCCCCCCCCCATCTCGCTCTCCACTTTCGTGCGCGACACCTCTCCATCCTTGGATAACATGCCGGATCCGTTACCCCGATCTGTTCCGGGATGTTGCAATTCACAAATTAAGCACTGCCCACAAGCACATATTTCTCTGTTCTCAGAAATGTACCCCTGGGCACATTTTCCCAATGAGCCTGTGTTGTTATAATGGTTTTGATCCATAAACCCCCCCTTCATGTGTATAATCATAATGGCTGTTTTTGTTCTCTCTGATATCATTGATCATTCATTAAACATGTACACATGGACATCACCGATATACTGTATAACTGCAGGTTAACTATGTTTATATACAGTATAATAACTTTAACTGGTAAAAGCTAGGGGAGGTGCGGTGGCGCAATAGGTAGCAGTGTCGCCTCACAACAAAAAAGTCGCTGGTTCGAGCCTCGGCTGGGTCAGTTGGCATTTCTGTGTGGAGTTTGTATGTTCTCCCTGTGTTGGCGTGGGTTTCCACCAAGTGCTCCAGTTTCCCCACAAGTCCAAACACATGCAATTGGGTAAGCTAAATTGTCTGTAGCGTATGTGTGTGTGAATGAGAGTGTATGGGTGTTTCCCAGTGATGGGTTGCAGCTGGAAGGGTATCCGCTATGTAAAACATATGCTGGATAAGTTGGCAGTTCATTCAGCTGAGGCGACCCCTGATTAATAAAGGGACTAAGCCACATTGATAACATTGAATGAATGTTAAAGGCTATTAGTTACTAGTTATTAGTAACGAATAAAGCTATGGAAACTAATAATCTTCACTATTCTGAATTTGATTGTAATACAGTAATGTGCACTTTATATAAATCTGCTTTGAAACAATAATGTGAAAAGCGTTATATAAATAAACTTGAATGAATTGAATTGATATTGTCCCACACCTTGACTCATGAACTCAGTGATGATGTAGATGGGCTCCTCAGACACCACAGCATAAAGCTGAACCAGTTTATCATGACGTAGTCTCTTCATGATCTGCGCCTCATCCAGGAAGGCTTCCGGAGACATGGTGCCGGGCTTAAGCGTTTTCACAGCCACTTTAGTGGTGCCATTCCACATGCCTACACACAGAAACACTGTCACAAACAGCCTGAACACGGCAGAGTTTAGAAGACGACAGAACAGCTAATGAAAAAGGAATAAAGCCACACACCAAAGCAACAGGAAGCTGGGATTTACTGCAGACAACACCATATTCAGCATCTGGGAAAGAGCTGAACTTTACTTTTGGGTCGGCGAATATGATGTTGCATTTTTAATGTCACAATGAACACGGACACAGCGCTGAAATGCCATTGGGGTTTAGCTGACGTAGTGCGATTGGGAATAAGCTGACAGGTCGAAACCTCAGACTTGATGCTCGGCAAAGCAGGGTCAATCACAACATTCATGCATTATGCATTTCTGATGTCAACGACCCACAAAAGGACACTTTTTCATGTTCCCCTGACATATTAAATGCTGGAAATAATTGTGCATGGACAGGAGCAAGGGAAGCCTGGTGCATCCAATAGGAACATTCCCAGAGAGCAGACTTAGCATTAGCACTGGATCAACAGTCGAAAGGTAGATTTTTTTAAATCAGGTTTTTAATCGAATAATGTTTTTGTCAATGATAGAAACAGATTTAAAGTCTGTGTGAACTGGAAGTTGCAGAGACTTTTATTTCAGTATGTTGATGTACATCTGACTGAATATTGAGTAGGGGTGGGGCTTTCATACGCATAATCATCCCCTAAGTTGCAGTAGCTCTGGAAACCCTCAGTTAACTTCAATAGAAGGGCTTGACATAACAGGTTAGATGAAACTTGTTTGGATATGTGCAAGACATCATTCAAAACTGTAAAGAGTTTATAATGATTTGTATATAACCTGCTCTCCAAAACCTTTGTAAACCAAAAAAAACCTAAACAATTTTACCATTATTTTCCCACTCTTTTTTACAGAGGCTGTGTTTCTGTTGATAATGCTGCCATCTGCCATTATTTTAACATTATGATTTCATAATTTCAGTCAAAAATTAAACATTATGCAATTCTGAGTGTGCTTGACAAACCACCTGTAGGGACACTCTTCTCTCTTTAACAACAACAAAAAAATCCCTCCCCCTTCTTACTCTAGCACACAATTCTCTGAGCACCAACAGTTCCTTTGTATAATTAGCACTTGTTGTTTGTATTCCCTGCAGGCACAGGACATAAACATGGTGTCAGATTGACGTTGTACCAAAATGTCTTCGGGATGTCGCGTTTTGTTTGGAAATGAAAATTAGGCTGACGTCAGATCCCAACGTCAGGCCGACATCAATGTCCAACCTAATATTATTCAAATATCAACGTCTAATGATGTTACAGCTTGATGTTGTGTGGATGTTATCACTATGACATCTTTCAGACGTTGAATTTTGGTTGCCATATATGACAAATAAATGTCAGTATTTGACGTCAATATGACGTTGGTTTAAGATGTTGGCTCAATGTTGGATTTTGGTCAATTTCAAACACAACCTAAAATCAACCAAATATCACTGTCATTTGACTTCGCTATTGGACTTCAAAATAACGTTGTCTAGACACTGAATTTTGGTCACCTGACGTCACGACCTAAATCTAACCTAACATTAACGTCTTATGACATTGTGTGCCTGCTGGGTTGCCTATTCTTGTTGAATTGCCAAATCCCTCCTTAGCTTAATGACTAATGTAAATCTAAAAAAGCTAATTGAAAAATGAAATAAAACAAAACAAACATCTGAAACTGACATCTGTTTGATTCCATTGCTTATGCATTTGTTCTTGTATATCTGATAGTCATATAGCCCACAACATGTGCACACACATTTATTTTTTTATTTACATATGTGGTTTTAACAACTAGTTCTAGTTTAGAACTGTCCAGTTTCTTTTGAAAATCATCCCAGACCATCTTCTGAAGTCTTTTAAGTGGTGAAAGAAACTTTTTATATCCATCCCAAATGCATTTCGGAAGGCATTTACACCTGTCCATTTTACGATTAGGCATGTCATGATTTTGCCAAGTACGATGCAATCCTGGATTAACATCTATGTCATTACTCATATAATTTCATATCAGTTTTTAAAACGTAATCCATACCTATTCCCTACCCAGCCATAACTGTAAATGATTCTCCAAATCAGAGGGGAATAACAGTTGGATAACCATTATGTAGAAGTGTATATACCTAGTAAGCCTAAACTTAACATAAACGCTAAACCTGTCCCTTAATTCTGATTGGCTGATTGAAATGTTGTTCCAGGACCAACATAGATGTTAATCCAGGAGCATGTCCTACTTGGTGAAATCAGGTTAGTGGCCCCATTGTGTCCTTGAATCTGTTTTTATCGTTAGAAAAAAACAATATTTGAGCTGTTAACGTTATTCAAACCTGATGAAAAAAAAAATCAGTGTTGAAGTTGCAACCTTTTTGTTTGTTGATTCAATGTTAATACAATGTAGGTCTGCTATCTGGGTTAGCTTTAGCGAACGCTGGCACGATGACATCAACACTAGGGGTCGTATCCCTCTCACCCATCCAGACGTCTCCAAAACAGCCCTGACCCAACTTCCGGTTGAGCTTGAGCGTTTCGCGGGCGATCTCCCAGGCGTCCCGGCCTAAGCCCATTGTTTGGGGTGTGGTATTGGGACAGGCTTTAGTCAAGTAGCAACATAAACCATCATTACTTCCTGTTAAGAGTGTTGATAGAGGGGAAAAAGAGAAGAAACAGGGTGGCATGCAATGTTAGAAGGGCCAGAAAAAGAGAACAAAAACAACACAGCCTCATGTCATTTCCCTGACCTCCGTTCACTCATCTGTTCTTCATACACAGTGCCTTAGAGACATTTTCTTATTTTACTACAATGCGTTGTATGTGTGTGTGTGTGTGTGTGTGTGTGTGTGTGTGTGTGTGTGTGTGT
>CAIGQZ010001198.1:995257-1023941 GCA_903798205.1 Danio tinwini | reverse complement strand
AACCTTCGGACAATTGCTTTTCTTTCTGCCACATGAAAATATTCCAAACTCGCTCAAAGATGCACATAAACATCTCAACAGAGACACATGAGCAAGACGTCACGCTTAACAAATCAGCAAGCCTTTCTGTTCAATAGGTGTGCTGGAGAAAACAATACAGGAATGTCCACCACCCATGCCTATTGTTTCCATTTTTATCATGTCTCTTCAAGAATTTCCCATGATGCTTCATTCATATCTTCAGACTGTTATGCATGTGCTGAACTACGGATAAAAACTGCACTGTTTAAAATATATTAGTGGTTGTCAGTATTTTAGTGTTAAAAATACGATACTGACTGTAAAATTAATGTCTAATTTACAGTAAATTATCGTAGTTCAATAATATATAATGTTAATACACCAATGTTTTGAAGTACTAACATCTACACGCTATATTATTTGTTACACTGATGAAAACGCAAGTATATGAGAAAGTCATTTAATGAACCAATGCTTATTCATTCATTTATTCATTTTCCTTTCGGCTTAGTTCCTTTGCTAATCAGGGGTCGCCACAGCGGAATGAACCGCCAACTTTTCCAGCACATGTTTTACGCAGCAGATGCCTTTCCAGCAACTACCCATCACTGGGAAACCAATGCTTGTATCAAAAATATTTTTGATGAAATACCGTTATGGTAACACACATAGTAGTGGCGTAACGGATCACAAATCTCACGGTTCGGATCACATTATGTTTTTTTTTTTGTCACGGACCGGACCATTTTTCGAATTACCAAAAAGGAAGGAGACAAATGTCATTTACTTTCCATTTATTACAAAAACAGCAAAAACTTTAGATTTCAACAAACAGAACTTAGAAGCTGTAGTTTTATTAAAATTAAAATGAAGAAATAACCTGAATAAAAATAAACAGTAAAATATTCTGTACTGTGAAAAATTCACTGTAACTACTACTGCTTATGGTTAATCTTAAAGTGCGGCTTAAGCCTGCAAATAGGGTGCGATGCACAAAAAACCCCTGATTGAAAGCGGTTGATAGTCGCCCAGTTACAAAAGACGCCAGGCTTTTCGTCTGCTTTTAGACGCACTATGTGAACGGACTCTGGTTGCGTCATTGCCACCTCAGGTCAGAATAACAACACAGGTGAAAATGAGTGCCGTGACTAGCAGCAGTGAGAAGATTGAAAATAAGAAAGGATATAAGGATGTCGCCAGAGAAGCTTTTTGGTTCCTTTTTCCTACACAACATGACACCTTCTTACATTTCTGATTGATTATTGAAATATAATGCAAACCGTTTGCTACGCTCTTCTAGCGCTGGACTTTTAGAATTTCACTCTGTTAATCTGATGCGATCTGGCGGCACCTCTTTTAGTCAATATGCTCAAAACTTTGGAATTGTCTTCCAAAAGAAGTGAAAGAATCCCCCAACATTCATGTCTTTAAAAAGCGTTAAGACCAATCTTTAAAATTGCGTAAGAATATAACATTTTGTGAAGTGTATGCGTTTTATGTATATTGTGTAGGTGTATGTATGTATGTACGGTGTGTGCATGTATATTCATATGTGAGGACTTGTGTTTTGTGTGTGTGATTGTGTAGATGTATGCACACATGCGTGTAGCGCATTGTGAAAGCGATTTGAGTTGCATGTATGTAGGAAAAGTGCTATACAAATAAAATGTATTATTAGTAAATGTATTTTCTTGTGCATCCCAACCACTAGTATCACATCTGAAAGATTTTTTAGTATAGGGGTAATGTAGTCATCCAACTTTGAGCTACAATTTGTGACGGTGTTTTTGTAATGCAATATGTATTTGAATAATGATGGCTTTACTTGAAAGCTCAGACTTGATTATTTTGTTAACAGAGTTCGAGGTTTACTGTGTCATTATTATTGACATTGACACATGTTGATCTAAAGTTTGCTTTGATTGTTCAGCATTTACACTTTACCATTGCACACACTTTGTAACATTTCATTCATCAAGTTTAAGAGTGTCTTTAACACTTATGTTTATTTTATTATAAGACATAAGAGACCCAATATTTTTGTTTACTTATTTATTTGTTTTTGACTATTAAAACTATTTGCCTTAGTAATGTTGGTAAATTGGGGGGTGACACAGTGGCTCAGTGGTTCGCTGGTTCGAATCCCAGCTGGGTCAGTTGACAGTTCTCCCAGTGTTGGTGTGGGTTTCCTCTGGGTGCTCCGGTTTCCCCCACAGTGCAAACACATGCGCTATAGGTGAATCGGATTAACTAATTTGGCCCTAGTGTGAATGTGCGTGTGTATGGGTGTTTCCCAGTGCTGGGTTGCAGCTTAAAGGGCATCTGCTGTGTAAAACATATGCTGGATAAGTTGGTGGTTCATTCCGCTGTGGCGACCCCTGATGAATGAAGTGACTAAGCTGAAGGAAAATAAATGAATGAATGTTGGTAAATTAAAATGAAGTGGTTAAATAAATAAAAAAATTCTATTCGATTCCTAAATGGATTGTAAAACAAACTTCATTAATTATCGATACCAAATGATATAAAACATTATATTATGATCATTTTTTCTGTATCGGCCAGCACTACTATCTATACTTTTAATAATATAATTGTGTCTTTTTTACTGTAATTTGCCATAAAATTCATAATAAAAAAAATGTCACACAGGGAATTCTGGGAAAAAAAAACATTTACATTTTTTACCATACATATTTAGAAAACTTTCTGTTAAAAGGGTTACAGATTTTTTATGTAGCTTTTTAACTAGTTTTTACAATTGAAATCACTGCCATTTTTTTAAAATGAGGCTCTTATTTTCTGTTCAGATGATCATATGTCATCCGATATGATGTCATGATCCACAAACAGAAAAGATGCAGAATGAAAATAAATTTTAATGTGAAAGGAATTAGCAAATAAGGTTGTTCCCTCGCCGCATGGCACAATATTTGCTGACATAATTAAATTAAAGCAAACGACTCTTACTGAATAAGGAAAGCTAGCTCCAGTTCCTTCTGTAGGGCTCTGAAAACGGGACATACAGGGAGAGCAGGTTCGGGGAGCGAAACCAGAAACGTGTTTTGACACTTCAACATGCTCTGGAGGAAATAAATCATAACATACACTACTAAACACCTTGATTTTGCAATTAGACTTTAAAAGCATGTGAATTATCCAAATAAATGATAGAGAGATGCTCTTTTTATGAACGCTTTTGCTTTTTGTTGACATTAGGTTGATATACTGTCTCTTTAATATGAACAAACTGAATATAATGATAAATTGCATTGATGTAAGTTGACTCTTTTAGACTGAGCTCTTTTATGGTCACACTTTACAATAGGATTGCATTAGTTAATGTTAGATAATGCATTTACTAACAGGAACAAACAATGAACAATACATTTACTACTGTATTTATTCCTGTTTCTTAACATTAGTTATGTTCAAACTGAGCATCAGAATGGGGAAGAAAGCTGATTTAAGTGACTTTGAACGTGGCATGGTTGTTGGTGCCAGACGGGCTGGTCTGAGTATTTGAGAAACTGCTGATCTACTGGGATTTTCACACACAACCATCTCTACCGTTTACAGAGAATGGTCCGAAAAAGAGAAAATATCCAGTGAGCGGCAGTTCTGTGGGCGCAAATGCCTTGTTCATGCCAGAGGTCAGAGGAGAATGGCCAGACTGGTTCCAGCTGATAGAAAGGCAACAGTAACTCAAATAACCAATCGTTACAACCGAGGTCTGCAGAAGAGCATCTCTGAACACACAACACGTCCAACCTTGAGGCAGATGGGCAACAGCAGCAGAAGACCACACCGGGTGTCACTCCTGTCAGCTAAGAACAGGAAACAATTCACACAGGCTCACCAAAATTGGACAATAGAAGATTGAAAAAAAATTGCCTGGTCTGATGAGTCTTGATTTCTGCTGCCACATTCGGATGGTAGGGTCAGAATTTGGCGTCAACAACATGAAAGAATGGATCCATACTGCCTTGTATCAACAGTTCAGGCTGATGATGGTGGTGTAATGGTGTGGGGGATATTTTCTTGACACACTTTGGGCCCATTAGTACCAACTGAGCGTTGTATTAACGCCACAGCCTACCTGAGTATTGTTGCTGACCATGTCCATCCCTTTATAACCACAGTGTATCCATCTTCTGATGGCTACTTCTAGCAGAATAAGGCACTATGTCAAAAAGCGCGAATCATCTCAGACTGGTTTCTTGAACATGACAATGAGTTCACTGTACTCAAATAGCCTCCACAGTCACCAGATCTCAATCCAATAGAGCACTTTTGGGAAATGGTGGAATGGGAGATTCGCATCATGGATGTGCAGCCGACAAATCTGCAGCAACTGCGTGATGCTATCATGTCAATATGAGCCAAAACATCTGAGGAATATTTCCAGTACCTTGTTGAATCTATGCCGCAAAGGATTAAGGCAGTTCTGAAGGCAAAAGGTTGTCCAACCTGGTACTAGTAAGGTGTACCTAATAAAGTGGCCGGTGATTGTACATTACCTAACATTAACTAACAAAACCTGATTGTAAAGTGTGACCTCTTTACACAGAATATGAGTTATTGCCCTTAAATATAGATATAGTTTAAATATAGAGATTTAACCCTTCTGAAATTTTAATTTCACTTCCTCTATCGGGAATGATTAGTTGTTTGGCCAAATTGTGATACTTTAGAGCTGTCAGTGTTATTACAAATTTATTGGTTGGTACAAATTGTACATTCAGAGGTACAACTGTGTTATTTTGCACTGTATTTACTCCTAAAACGTTCACGCTATTACCTTAAAGGGATAGTTCACCAAACATTAACATTCGTTGTAGTAAAAATACGCTACTGATTTCGAAGATTCCTCCAAACAATTGTTAAAAAAATACTTATAAATATTTGGAACAAGTAGGGGGTAAATAAACCATGAAAAACATATTTAAACGTGTTACTACTCTAAGGTACTACTACAGTATGTCTATTCTGTCATTAGGTAATGTGCAAAAGTGTCACTTTAACATGCTGCTGGCACGCTGTTGTCCTTCTGAAGGTGCTATTTGGTAAACATTTACCACCGTAGCCAGGTAAAAGTCACAACATACAAGCACTTTTTTTTTTTTACCACAAGCTCTACACAAACAGAATGAGTTGCAGGTGGATTATAAGATATGTAAGAACGTGATGAGAGAAAAGAGGAAAACAAAAGCAAATATGAAACATGCACACATTCACTGACTACTTTATGTACACTTTGCAGATCAGATGCTCTTTCTGCACTCAGAACTGCCTTCATGAATTTTTTTGATAGATTTAACAAGGCCTTGTTAAAATACCTCTGAGATTTTGGTTCAGTAATTCAATATATTTTGATAATGTACATGCACAATACTGATATTGTGGAGATGTTAAAATTCCATGAATAATTATTTATTATTTAATAATATTTACTTAATAAAATTAACAAATAAATTAAATAGTTATTAGTGATTTATTTTCATATTTACATGTTAATCTGGCCTCCGATGTTGAAAAATGTTACAGTCTAATATTTAAGGGGCTTTTGTTCATTAAAGCTATACATATTTTTACATTTAAGTCAATGTAATAACAATAGGGTATATGCCGAAGTATGCTAAAGGACTTTAAATTTGCCAGTAAACTTGGGTTAAGCGCTTCCGGTGAACTCTATGCCATTGCAAAATCTCCACGTTTAAAATCGGACTGTTTTCTGTAAAAATCAGCAATCTCAGCTGGCTGAATGATATCTGATATAAAGTGGGTCTCAGATTGTACAAGAAGCACTGCATTACATTATGTTTTTCCCTGCCATGTCTTTAAAATATGAATATTTATTTTACCCCAGTATAATCAATGGAGCTTTTGCGATAGCCTGCCGATTCTGATGGGCATGGGCGAGTAAACAGCTTTTCATCTCGTTTTACGCTTGAGCAACTAAATGAATGCCAAAGTCTATTTAACTGATTGTATTTTAATTACATTACAACATCGACGCTGTAAAAGGAACCGTATAAAATGGAAAAAAGACAATAACCGGTCGCCGGAAGTTTATCAGAATGGGAAAAAACACTAGCTCGGCATATACCCTATTAAATTTTTAAGTTAAAGGGCATCTATGATGAAAATCATCTTATGTAAGCTGTTTGGACAGGACTGTGTGTAGGTATAGTGTGTCCACAGTTATATTGGAGTGATAGAAACACAATAAGTCTCTTTTTTTAAATTTCCTGATGTTAAAATAGGATCTAAATCCCTCCAATTTTAAGGCATATATCCATAGATATCCATACAGCAGTGGATATTAACGTGTATCCTGTCACATTTGCCATGCAAAAACAGTGCAAAGTTAATCGCACGCGCTGTGTGTATATGTGCGTCAACTTTGTAAGGACATTGTGTATGACTCATCGTTCTTATCGACTCATTAACTCCACAACAAATACATCAAATAATCATTGGGAAAGTTCTTACTGTAGTATTTCTCACAAACACTACGTGAGATCTGCTTCCTTCATGTCTGTCACTGAGCTGTTTATCTGACTCAGTCGAGGCGAAGATTGAAGCACACTCTGACAGGCACGTGGGAACGGTGGGCGGGGAGAACATTAAAGGCACAGGCCACAAAAACAGCTATAAGATGCTCAGAGCTGACATTACAAACTTCTGAAAGGTCTAATAATTATATTCTGATGGGTGTTTTGAGCTGAAACTTTACAGACACATTCTGGAGACACAAAAGACTTATCTTAAATCTTGAAAAGGGGGTAAAATAGGTGCCTTTTAATGCCAATAAAATCAAGCCGTATTACTTTTATTAAACTGTGCATGACATTTACCTATAGCGAACTCACTGCTGTGCTGAAGAAATCAGTTTGAGAGTATTTGAGCTTCGTGAGATGGTGCATTATCCTGCAAGATAACAAGTTCACTGTAGTCATAGATAGCCGTTTAAGCATTGCCCAATTGGTATTAATGGGCCCAGAGTGTGGCAAGAAAACATCCTGTGCACCATTACACCATCAGCAGCAGTCTGAACAGTTAACACAAGACAGGTTGAATTTATGCTTTGATGATATTTATGCCAAATTCTGATGCAAACATAAATGTTGCAAAAGAAATTGAGACTCATCAGACCAGCATCATTTTACTGTCCAGTTTTCTCCAACATAGGCTCATTCTGAAAACAGTGTTTTCTGTTACCAGTTTGTGCGGTAGCTCGACATGCACGTCGGCGGACTTGAGACACAAAGTGGAGTTGACTGTGATGACAGGGTTTGGGTCTGAATGGTTTCAGAAAGCCAAAACAAAAGCCAAAAAAAGAAAAATAAACAAATAAATAACAGGGTGAAAATGTGGTAAAATATGAAAACGTGGTAAAAATCAGAGGGCTTTTCTTCTTCTGGATTGCTTTTGAAAACACTGTCGGTTGGGTTTAGGGAAGGGGGTGGGTGGGGGTATCGGTCGGTTGGTCAGTCAGCAAGTCAGTCAGTCGACAGCGGCCTCTGGTGGGTTTACGTGAGAACAGCAGGCGCGAATAGCACTTGCGAGAGAAATTCGAGATCTGAAAAAGCGTACACATCGGCCTCTGGTGAATTCGCGAAAAACAAAAACTGCAAAAAAATGTATATAGGGGTACATAATCAGAATGAGCCTGGGTTGTTTTTCTCTAATCTGATGCTCAGTTTGACCTTCAGCAGATCGCCTCGACTACATCTATGCTGCAAAAAGATAAATGAATAAACCTGCTGCTTTTAAAAGGATTTATTTTAAGTGAGTAAACCTGATGTCTTAAAATGTTTAAGTAAATAAACCATAAGCATAATTATAAAAAATAGGTTAAATCAACTTAATAGTTATAAATTACTATGTTTTAGGTGATTTTTAAGTAAAGTCAACTTTACTTTTAAGGCAATGGGTTTACTCATTTTTTAAAGTAAAGTTAATAATCACTATTTACATTGTACATGCCTTAACTCAGGGCTCCCATTTAAAAGCAAATATGAAGTTCCCTGACGTTCACTGACTGAATTTCCATGACATCTAATGAATGGAAAAACAAGACACTGTTGAGCTTTGCATAAATGGTTTTAGCTTGAATATTATTTAGCATGATTTTATTGTCTTTGAGAACAACAATAGATAATATACTGGATAAAAGAACTGTGTGGCTGTGAAGTGCTCCTACTTCTGCATTTGAGTTTTACAAACCTTTTAGTTAGCTTTTCTGTCGTCTACTTAACACCCAGTCTTTCAAGTGGTCATTTCAAAACCAAAGCTCTGAAAATGTATATTATCCTGATATGTACACTCTTTCAACATGAAAGCATGGATCCATCCAGTTCAGGCTGCTGTTGGTGGTGTAATGTGTGGGGTATATTTTCTTGGCACACTTTGCACCCATTAGTACCAATTGAGCATTGTGTCAATGCCACAGCCTACCTGAATATTGTTGCTGGCCATGTCCATCCCTTTATGACCACAGTGTACCCATTTTCTGATGACTACTTTCAGCAGGATAATGCACCATGTCATAAAACGCAAATCATCTCAGACTGGTTTCTTGAACATGACAATGAGTTCACTGTACTCAAATGGCCTCCACAGTCACCAGACCTCAATCCAATAGAGCACCTTTGGGATGTGGTGGAAGGGGAGATTCACATCATGGATGTGCAGCTGACAAATCTGCAGCAACTGTGTGATGCTATCATGTCAATATGGAGCAAAATCTCTGAGGAATATTTTCAGTATATTTTCTTGTTGAATCTATGCCAAGAAGGATTAAGGCAGATCTGAAGGCAAAAGGGGTCCAACCCGGTACTAGTAAGGTGTACTTAATAAAGTGTATGTCTTAATTAAGAAATACAGTGTGCATTTGACTTAAATGACTGCCAGTTGATAAGCAAAAAAATAATAAAATGGAGCTGAAAATAGCCTGACCATAACTAAAATTTTAAGCGACAAACAAACATCCCAGATGTTTCATGAAAATACTAATTCCCTAATTTTATGTCCAGAATACACTTATCACAATAATTCATGGTGTTCCTGAACTTCCACAACCTGTGGGAACCATGTGAACATCTATAATCATTTGCTGATTAGATATTCATGTTAACGAGCATTTAAACTTGACCTGTTAACAAGATATCTACAGTAACTTACTGGCAGCAGTTCGCCAGTAACTTACTGTATATTATTCATTCATTCATTGCCCTTCCAGCCACAACCCATTACTGGGAAACACCCATACACACTCATTCACACACACTCATACACTACAGCCAATTTAGTTTATCCAATTCACCTATAGCAAGTGTGTTTAGACTGTGGGGGAAACCAGAGCACCCGGGGGAAAACAACGGCAACACAGGGAGAACATGCAAACTCCACACAGAAATGCCAACTGGCCCAGCCGGGACTCGAAGCAGTGACCTTCATGCTGTGAGGTGACAGTGCTAATCACTGAGCCATCGTGCCGCCTACTGTAAATCAATTACAGCAAAAATGCTGTATTAACATTTACAACACCCTTTATCTTGCTGTAGATGAATTCACAGTATTGTATATCTTCACTGTGAAAATACTGTAATTTTCACAATGCAACTTAACATACTGCATAGCTGTCCTACAGTAAAATGCAGCTAAATACTGTGTAATTGACAAACATCATTAACAGTGTGTGCACTTATTAGTTGCAGAAGAATGTAATTCTTTAAGTGTGACAGGGAACCAGGAAAACATGCAAATTAAGTGTCAGCTTTAATAGACGTCGGTTACTTCTGCACATTAAATACCTTTCTTTCATTCCAAAGAATAGTTGAGCCAAATCTATTGATCATGTGATGTAAACATTTTAAAAATTCCAACGGAATGCAACCGGAAACAACTTTGGAATGTTTCAAAGAGTGGAGCATTCTAAAAACATCTGGAACGTCGGTTTCTGAACAAACTGGAGGCCTAGTGTAAAACTGCTCATCATTACTGCAGAAAGATCTCTTCAGGTTGCGTTAGATTATATGAAAAGCAGAAGACTCAGTTTGCTCTCTGATTGGTCTCAGTGATTAAGACAAACAACTGAGATAATAAAGAGGAAGCTAAGCACACACACGTCTTTTTCTTCGCTCTCTGATGACTCGATGGAAGCCATTTTGACATATTATAAGAGATATGACGAGTCAAGTTTCAGTGTTTAAATATAATCCAAAGCAGAAAACACAGCCCACACTTCTTAATGTAGGTATGACACAATTACACATGTTAAGCAAGTTTACGCCTAAAGTCACACATTAATTAATATAATGTAATGTAGGGGCAGTGTCTTGCTATCTGTCACACTAAAGCATATTAGGGTTGTGTATGTGATATGACTATATATACAGTGTGTATATCGTTTGGACAAAATAAAAAGTCTATCGTTTTATATTAGGCTCTATCGTTTTTATTGTGGTGTCACAAAGTACATGGTTTACAGTAATTGCTGAATTTAATGTATTTAATTATAATTACATGATTTATTTAAATGTTTACATTTAGCATTTCATTTAATGATATTTTTTTGTTTTTAGTTTCATGCTGGACAAGTAATCGTTAGTTTTAGAAAAGTGTTTTTTTTATTTGATAGTTTTTTAATTTTATATTTTTAATTTTAGATTTATATTTAAATATTTTATATGTTTTGAAACAAACAATAGTCCTGAAATTCCAAAAAAAAGAGAAATATGATCACTTTAATACAACACTTTAAGAATCATTCATTTTCCTATAGCTTATGAGGGGTCACCACAGCAGAATGAACCACCAACTATTCCAGCATATGGTTTAGGCAGCGGATACCCTTCCAGCTGCAACTCAGCACTGGGAAACACCCATACACTCACATTTACACACACACTCATACACTACGGCCAATTTAGTTCATCCAATTCACCTATACCGCATGTGTTTGAGTAGCACCCAGAGAAAACCCACACCAACACGAGGAGAACATGCAAACTCCACACAGAAATGCCAACTAGCGACCTTCTTGCTGTGAGGCGACAGTGCTAACCACTGAGCCACCATGCCGCCACACTTTAGAATGTAAAAAAGAAATAATCCTTCACATGCACTGTCAAAAAAATGCTGGGTTCCACACAATCGATTAGTGTTGGGACAACATGAAGGAATTAAGTTAACTTATTTGTCACGGTCAGATCGCTGGAAAAACATGCAGATCACTATGAGGACTACAAATCCGCCAGTATATGGACTACAAGTTCCAGTCCTGCACCACACACAATCACACCAGTTCCTGATCCTGACTGATTGCAAACACACAGCCAGAGGATTATTAAAGACTGATACAAGGACTTTATATACACACACAGACATCTGTGCTGAGTCTTGTTATACTGTTACTGTGAACATTACGACGCGTTTCCCTTGCCTTGTCTTGTTGTGTACCGATCTATGCTTTGTTTTGTTTGTTTTACGTTGTCTGCTTCCTGCCTCTGACCATCCACATGTTTATGACCCCGTCTCTGGATTTGCCTGTACACATCTGTTTTCTCCTGTGTTGACTGTTGCTTGCCTAACCATTCTCTGCATAATAAACCCTGCATTTAGATCCTTGTCAGCTTCCCGCTTCACATTACAGTATTTGTGTTTACAAATGTAAGTAGACTGAACATAAAACAATTAGACTGACTTTAAAAAAAAACTCAAGAATTGTGTTAAGCTTATTTTAAATAAGAAGTTTGAACATTTTTGGACTGTGTGAATTATATATACACTACTATAATTGAAATAGTACTGTATTGTGATATACATTAGTGATTTCTGTAAATGACACAGTATTTAACTGTAATATGAACTCAATTTCACTATAGGACAGTGATGCAGTATATTTTACTGTATTTTAAAGCTGCATTGTGAAAATTACTGCATTTTTAACAGTAAACATATACTGTATATACTGTAAATACATACACAGCAAGGTAAATGGTGCTGTAAACATAACGTAAATACAGTATTTTTGCTGTAATTGATTTATAGTACGCTACTGCGGCAAACTAGTGAGTTACTGTAGATTCTACAGGAAATTGTTAACAGTGTATATCATTATTAGGATATGAGATTAATTATATCATGATTTTCACTGTAAAAGTGCTGGGTTTCACAAAATACATTCTTGTTGTGCCAACACAAATCGAGTTAACTTTACAGATTTACATATTTAAGTGAATTGAACATAAAACAAATAGGTTGACTTAATAATTGTGTTCAGCTTATTTTAAATACGTAGTTTGAACATTTTCTGAGTGTGTGAACAATATATAATTATTTATGGAATTTACAGAAATATTACTGTATTGTGATGTACAGTTAACAATTTTTGTAAATTATACAGTATCTAACTGTAATCTGATCTGTACTGCAGGACAAATATACTGTATGTTACTGTATTTAAAAGTTGCATTGTGAAAATTACTGCATATTAAACAGTAAACATATACTGTATATGCTGTATATACATACACAGCAAGGTAAATGGTGCTGTAAACGTAACGTAAATACAGTATTTTTACTGTAATTGATTTACAGTACATTACTGTAGATTCTACAGGAAATTGTTTACAGTCATTATCAGGATATAAGATGTCATGATATTCACTGTAAAAATGTTGGGTTTCACACAATACATTCTTGTTGTGCCAACACAAATCGATTAAGTCAATAGATTTACAGATTTTACATATTTAAGTGGATTAAACGAAACAAATAGGTTGACTTAAAAAAAAACCTCAAGAATTGTGTTTAGCTTATTTTATATAAGTAGTTTGAACATTTTCTGAGTGTGTGAACAATATCAAAACTAATTATTTATGGAATTTTCAGAAATATTACTGTATTGTGATGTACAGTTAATGATTTTTGTAAATTATACAGTATTTAAGTGTAATCTGACCTGTACTTTACTGCAGGACAAATATGCGATATGTTACTGTATTTAAAAGTTGCATTGTGAAAATTACTGAATATTTAACAGTAAACATATACTATATATACTTTAAATACATACACAGCAAGGTAAATGGTGCTGTAAATGTAACATAAATACAGTATTTTTGCTGTAATTGATTTACAGTACATTACTGTCATTATCAGGATATAAGATGTCATGATATTCACTGTAAAAAAATGCAGGGTTCCACATAATTCATTTATGTTGTGCCAACACAATTCGATTAAGTTAACAGATTTAACAAATTTAAATGGGTTAAAGCATTAAAAAATTTTTTTACAATGAAATGTCAATAATTGTGTCATTTCAACTCATTTTAAATAAGTAGTTTGAACAAGCAACAAAAAAAACTATTTTGAGTGTAGATTTTTGTCAAATCGCTAAACGCTAAGCTGAATGTGCCTTTAAAACAAAGTAAAAGTCCTTAAACTTGCCTCCAAAAGTCTATAATCCGAATTATTTTAGATGAAATACTTACTGATAATACAGCTAGTCTTGACAGGTTATGAAAACTTTAAACGTTGCAAAACTGACAAGCTCAAAACCTGTCAAAATGTCAGAGCCTTCACACTTTCTCACCAACAGTAGCTTTACAGCTGTGTCAATAAGAGGAAGTAGCATTTGAGGCTTTGAGGGCTTTACCAACAGCCAATGAAGAAGACCATCTTGTCTGCTGAGAGCAAAAAACCATAATCAGATCAGATCACAGCTCAAACAAACCCCACCAGCCTGCATTCAGGTCATGTAATGAGTGTTATGAAATACTCTGGTAGCACCTTTCTGGATTCTAGATGGAGAGAGATGCTTTGGCTAGAGATTATCACTGCTTGGAGAATGTAAAGGGAAGACGGTCAGTGAGAAACTGCGACCAGACTAAGATGTTCAGAAACTGACCACTGAAAATGATGAAATTCATTAGTTTTCACACCTTACAGCATACATGAAGAAACGCCTTTCCTGTGATGTTTTAAGGGGATTAGATAACTTGAACTAGAAATTAATCAGAGTGAGTGACTCACAATGCATTTTTGTCATATTAGTTGAAAATATTTATACATACACTGAAAAAAATGATTTCTGCAAAACTGTTGTAAACAATTTATATGGGTTGAATTTAAACAAACAAATTAAATTGACTAATGTTTAACTTAATTTGTTTGTTTAAATTCAGCCCAAATTAATAGTTTACAACCACTTAGCTTTAAAAATTTTAGTAAATCCAAGGAATCATCTTTAAATTATTTTTTTTCAGTGTGCACTGTAAAAAAATATCAATTATTTTTGTGTTTTCTGTTAATTTACGGTTGTGAATTGCATTATGGGATGTTGATCTCTGCTCTGTTGAACTTTAATGTTGAAATTTCAACTCTAAAGTTTAAGAAAGTGACTTTTATTGACATTTTAGGAGTTTGAAATATTATAAGAATTAACATATAGACAAAATAAGCCTGTAAAATAGCAGAAAATGCACTGGCAGCTTATTACAAGGTTTTTGTACACCAAAGCAGACAATATAGCACTCATAAAAGTCCATTTTTCAAATGTTTTAGGTTTAAAAGTTGTCAGAAAGAAAGATCAAGATATCATAATGCGATGCACTGTATTGTGATATACATTAGGGATTTCTGTAAATGACACAGTATTTAACTGTAATATGAACTCAATTTCACTATAGGACAGTGATGCAGTATTTTAAAGTTGCATTGTGAAAATTACTGCATATTTAACAGTAAACATATACTGTATATACTGTGAATACATACACAGCAAGGTAAATGGTGCTGTAAACGTAACGTAAATACAGTGTTTTTGCTGTAATTGATTTACAGTACGCTACTGTGGCCAACTACTGTAGATTCTACAGGAAATTGTTAACGGTGTATATCATATTCAGGATATGAGATTAATTATATCATGATATTCACTGTAAAAAGTGCTGGGTTTCACACAATACAGTCTTGTTGTGCCAACACAAATCAAGTTAACTTTACAGATTTACATATTTAAGTGGATTGAACATAAAACAAATCGGTTGACTTAAAAAAAAAGCATAAATAAACAAAAAAACTGCTAATTTATGGATTTTCTTTACAGTGTACAAGTGGATAGTTGATTTTAAACTTAACAATATCTTAATTTACCACACAGTATGCATGCATTTAAAGGGGTAGTTCCCCCCAAAAAGCTAATTCTGTTATTATTTACTCACTTGTTCCAAACGTGAAAGGGAAGATATTTTGAAGTATGTTGGGAAAAAACTTGACTACATGTACATAGACATCAGTAATTGAAGTATTTGCCTTAATCTGAGGAA
Organism: Danio tinwini; assembly: GCA_903798205.1. Lineage (NCBI taxonomy): Eukaryota > Metazoa > Chordata > Actinopteri > Cypriniformes > Danionidae > Danio > Danio tinwini. The sequence goes on along the minus strand of CAIGQZ010001198.1, from coordinate 1,008,576 downwards.
GACAATAACACGATTAAAGTGTTTACATGAGTTGCTTTTTGAATGTTCCTTTCATGATCCAGTTTTACATGTTATACCACATAATTCGATTAACGCTATTGCATCACTGTGCTATCCACATGTCCTCTGGAGTTTCATGTAATTTCGGGTGTTTCATTTTTTAATTGGTCGACTTTAACTGCAGTTTGGCACTTTCACTTTTATTCAGGAACATTTCATGCATACTCCCGTGACAAACGAGACGAAAAAAGTCCTATACATGATGGTAATAGTTTGATTGTATTTACATGTGTGTACTGCACTTCAATAATACCACTAAAATCAGCATACTCCACGTGTCTTAATCTAATGTCTGTTTAGTTCGATTATAACCTTATTCAGAATAAATTAATCAATTATGATGTTTACATGGTTGACTCTTAATCAGAGTATTGTCTTAATTGCATTAAAATCGGATTACCGGTGTCCATGTAAACATACTTACTGATTTTCATAGTACTTTTTGTTGCTACTATGGATGTCATTGGCTGCTTTTTCCCAACATACTTCAGAGTATCTTGTCTTTTCTTGAAATGTAGACAGTTGATTTTAGCATCATTAAATAACATTCCCAGTACTGATTTGCAGCTGGAAGAGCATCCGCTGTATAAAACATAAATTAAATAAATTTTATTTAAATAAATTGGTGGTTCATTCCGCTGTGGTGACCCTTGATAAATAAAGGAACTAAGCCTAAGGAAAACGAATAACTGAAAAAATAACATTAAAATAAAAACGCAGTTTTATTAAATAGGTCAAATACTTAATAAAGTCCAGTATTTTTTAATTAACATTACCATAAGTTCTGTTACAAATGTAGTTATTTATTATTGTTTATTTTAGCTTCAACATTAAATAACGTTTCCTAATGAGACCTATAGCCCAAACCTAACTACTACCTTAAAGGGATAGTTTGCCCCCCAAAATAAATTCTGTTTTCCCAATGTACTTCAGATTTTATTTTTTATTTTTTTGTTTAACAGAATGACATTGTTTTTAAGTGGATCACACTTTAATTTAAGGTACAATTCTCAGTATTAACAAACCATTAACTGTGACTATAAGCACAATAATTCACAATTTCCTGCATATTACTATATTAAGGTAGTAGCTGGGTTTAGATATGGGCTCTATGCACAGCTAGAGTTTTAAAGCCAACAATAAAGTTCCGGTGAAAGCTTAATGTGACTTTTTTTATTTAATAAAGATGTTTTTTACAGCACCGATATTGTAATGTAATTAAAATACATTCAGTTAAATAGACTTAAGCATTCATTTAGTTGTTTAAGCGTAAAACGAGATGAAAGACCATCGTAACCACTAGCACCATCAGTACCAACAAGTTAGCTCAGAAATTCTATTGAAAATACTAGGGTAAAATAAACTATCATATTTTAAAGACATGGTGGGGGAAACTGAATTTAATGTAGTGCTTCTTGTCCGATCTGAGACCCACTTCACTTGTATATCTAACAGGCAGTGAAGTAAAAAAAAAAACGAGACAATATTGTAATGGAAAGACAGTTCACCGTAAGCCCTTGGGCTGCCTGGCTGAAAACTAAAAGTCTGTGTGCATATAGCCCATTGGCTAGGATTAGGAATGTAGAATAGGATCAGGCGGAATATGTACTTAATAAGTAGTAATAAACAGCCAATATAGGCAGGTCATTTGTTTAGAACTGCTTAAAATATAAACAGTGAAGAAATCATCATTTTTGGGTGAACTATCCCTCGAATAATCTAGCGAGATACCGAATGGCACAATTAGTGGACTGTTAAACTATCCCATGACGCCACAGGAGAGGATTTCATTCATAATGCACACATTCATACTATAGCGAGCATGCCTTTTATGTTGCATGAAGGTATGAACGAAGTAGTACTTATTATACAGAATCTTTTTTTGGGTTTATATTGTCAATTAATAGTGGAATTATTAGAATTAAAGTATAGGATTTTATTTACTTTGTGTTTTTACATCTTTCCACTTATTTTTTTACAAATTTCAGGAGTTTCCTCTGTTGAACACAAAAGAAGATATTTTGAAGAATGCTGAAAACCTGTAACTATTAACTTAATAGTAGGAAAAAACAATTCTATGAAAGTCAATGGTTACAGGTTTACAGATTTCTTTAAAACAAATTTCCAACAGAACAAAAGAAACAGATTTGAAACCAGTAAAGGGTGAGTAAATGATGACCAAATTTTCCATTTTGGGTGAACTACCCCTTTAATTAGCATATTGATGTTGACCAAAATTCTGTGTATTTTTTCGTTTTACATATATTTCCAATGTCATGAACTCACACTGCTAATGCTAAGTGTGACAAAACTAAATTGATAGCATTGTGTGCATCTTGACTTTTTTGGTTTCTCTTGATTTCCTTCTTTTTTCTCAGTATCGCCTTTCAAGCAAAACTCGCTCAATAAACACAATTTCTTCTTTTGCAATGCATGCAACAATTGCACATCCTACAAAAAGGGACATACAAATGCACGCATAAACTATAAACACAAACTACATCAAATCCTATACTTTAATTCTAATAATTCCACTAATAATCGACCAGAATTATTAAACCCAGAATTAGATATTTTATACTAAGTACTACTTCGTTTAAAATGTTGCAACATAAAACGCATGCTCAATATAGTTTGAATGCGTACATTATGAAAGATGATCCTCTCCTGTGGCCTCATGAGTAGGCCCATACGGAATCTGCGCGCGCAGAATTCCGCAGATTTTTAGCCCATCATTAATTCTGTTTATTTACTTCAGTAAATGTGTGTCAATCTATATTTATTCAGTTTTTAAATTAAGTACAGTAATATTATTGACTAATATAAAAAGGTTCATCTGATTTATGAACAATGCAGTTTATACAGTAGTATTTTCTGTCTTTTTGTAGATATAGTATATGAGAGACTTGCTTTGTTTACCAAATAAAGTGAATCTAATTGGATTTGCATTTTAAACATGACATAAAAGTTAAAAATACATGATTTTTTATTTCACATATTAAGGTTTTAGTTATGATACTCCCAAAATAATTCCACAGAAATCCTCAGATTTTTACCAAAATTCTCAGCAGAAATAGCAAAAAATGCCCGCAGATTCTGTCTGGCCCTGCTCATGGGATAGAATAACAGTCCGTTAAATGTGCTATTCGGTAACTTGCTGGAAGTAGTAGATAATCTGGGTACTTTTTGCTCACTATTTTATTAGTATAGTGAATTCAGACACACTACTTGAATGCGTCTTACCTACTATGTAGTTTGGACGGACAGTAGGCATATTGGAATGCAGTGAATATTTTTTACTCCCATTTATTTATTTCCTTCGACTTAGTCCCTTTTTTTCAGGAGTCGCCACAGCGGAATGAACCACCAACTATTCCAACATATATTTTACACAGCGGATACTTCTTCGCCAGTAACTTACTGTATATCATTCATTCATTCATTGCCCTTCCAGCCACAACCCAGTACTGGGAAACACCCATACACACTCATTCACACTCATACACTACGGCCAATTTATTTCATTCAATTACCCTATAGCGCATCGGGTAAACCGGAGCACCCGGAGGAAACCCACGCCAACATTGGGAGAACATGCAAACTCCACACAGAAATGCCAACTGACCCAGCCGGGACTCGAACTAGCGACCTCCTTGCTGTGTGGCAACAGTGCTAACCACTGAGCCACTGTGCCACCTTTTTTCATTCCCAGTGCATCCAAATTCATCAAACGCGCACTACATGCTGTAGTTTCACCCTATGCTCTTTCATTCTTTTCCTGCAGCTCCTTCATCCTTTCTCTTTTCCCCACTCTCATGCACAGGAAGTTTCCTCCCCCTGAAACAGGAAGTCTTGTGTGAGTGGAACTGGAATGATAGGACAGCGGGAAACAAGTTGTCACACTCACAGTTCTCACACGCACACACACTTAAATATTTGTGTTTTTTATGAAGACTCTCCATACACTGTCAGAAATCAAGGTACAAAATCTGTCACGGTGGCGCAGTGGGTAGCATGATCGCCTCACAGCAAGAAGGTCACTGGTTCAAGTCCTGGCTGGGTCAGTTGGCATTTCCATGTGAAGCTTGCTTGTTCTCCCCGTGTTGGCGTGGGTTTCCTCCAGGTGCTCCGATTTCCCTCACAGTCCAAACACGCTATAGGGGAATTAAATAAGCTAAATTGGCAGTAGTGTATGTGTGTGAATGCAAGAGTGTATGAGTGATTCCCAGTGTTGGGTTACAGCTGGAAGGGCATCCGCTGTGTAAAACATATGCTGAATAAGTTGGCGGTTCATTCCGCTGTGGTGACCCCTGATTAATAAAGAGACTAAGCTGAAAAGAAAATGAATGAATGAATGAAAATCTGTCACTAGGGCATTACCTTTTCAAAAGCTACTGTTTTTTTGTTCCTGACAGGTCCTTAAAGATACCTAATAATACCTAAAAAATTACAATATGTACATCATTGTACCATAAAAGTACAAAAGTGTACCCTAAAAGTACTAATGTCCACCTGTATGGTACAAAAGTGTAGGGGAGAGCGAGGACGAAAGTAACATTTTTCATAAAAACCTCATTTTAAAAGATAATGTTTTAGACAGGAATATTTTATTGATGTGGTTAATAACTCATAACAGTGCTCTATCAAAATCAGCTGTCATTCTTCATCAATGTAGAACAACTCTAATATAACTTCACTTTAAACTAAAGATGCACACTGTTACTTTTGACCCTGTCAGCAGATACCACAGTAACACACAGCTGGGTCAAAAGTAACATAATAATATTTGCTAGATTTTAGGCATGGGATAATAAACGCTTTCAAGGTTTACAGCGGTTTGGAAAAGTCAAGGTTTTAAAACTGCTAAAATGTTCTGTTATACCGTTCCTAAGGTATATGAAAGGTTTTTAATGTGTTTTTCATGCCTTGTAAAGAAATCTGTGTTTTTGAAAGTAATAAAGATAGCAGAATTCATTATTATTATGTAGCCTGACATGTTTCCTGTCTTAAAATATTATGTTTCCTAAAATAAAATATATTGTGTTCAATTGGGGAAAACGTTTTGTTTTTTACCCAGACATTTAAAAATAACTTATTTTAAAGGAGTAATCACAATATCGTGAAACCGTGATATTTTTATCCAAGGTTATCATCCCGTCAGAATACCGACCCATGCCTACTAGATTTACTGGCTTAATCATGTTTATTTTAAATATATCTCACTATGAGCTTGTTCATGTTTACTGCAAACATATTTTGTCCCTTATTTTTGCCAAAAATATTAAACGGCATTTTCATTTTTTATTTCAGCTCAATCAAATGTTTTAAAAGCAATCCAGCGATACAAAATGTGTACATTTTCTGCAATTATTTAATTTTTTTTTATTATTATTGGCAATATGCATTAATTTTATAAAACATATGAATCCAAACATCCAAAAATCTGTCACTAGGGCATTACCTTTTCAAAAGCTACTTTTTTGTTCCTGACAGGTCCTTAAAGATACCTAATAATACCTAAAAATTACAATATGTACATCATTGTACCATAAAAGTACAAAAGTGTACCCTAAAAGTACTAATGTCCACCTGTATGGTACAAAAGTGTAGGGGAGAGCGAGGACGAAAGTAACATTTTTCATAAAAACCTCATTTTAAAAGATAATGTTTTAGACAGGAATATATTATTGATGTGGTTAATAACTCATAACAGTGCTCTATCAAAATCAGCTGTTATACTTCATCAGTGTAGAACAACTCTAATATAACTTCACTTTAAACTAAAGATGCACACTGTTACTTTTGACCCTGTCAGCAGATACCACAGTAACACACAGCTGGGTCAAAAGTAACACAATAATATTTGCTAGATTTACTGGCTTAACCTTGTTTTTTTTACATATATCTGACTATGACCTTGTTAATGTTACCTGCAAACATAATTTGTTTTTAATTTCGCCAAAAATATTGCAAAATAATGGCATTTTCATTTTTTTTCAGTTCTATCAAATGTTTTAAAAGCAATCCAACAATGCAAAATGTTAACATTTTCTAGAATTATGGAATATTTGTATTATTATTGGCAATATGCGTACATTTTTTATAAAACGTATGAATCCAAACACTGCAAACTCTAATGTGAAAGCAAAAATAGTTAGTTTGTCTATTGGCTATAACAGTGTTACTTTCGTGCCCACAGGAACTCCTCCCATTTGAACCTGATTTATTTTAAAACTGAAAAACTCAGAGGTTGCAAACTCAAGGATGTGATATTGCACTAACTCAAATTGACGGGTGGCCATATTAGTGACTGACAATTCATATAAGAGCTGTTTTTAACATTCAAGCACAAGAGAAAAAGTGGACACCTAATGTAACTGATGCACTCAGACATTCCTCCCCAGAGTATCAAAGCTCCTTCTTTTTGTTTCTTGTACATATTGAAGGGGTAGTTTATTTGCTATGAAAATACTGCAATTCAATAATGGGCATAATAATAATTATGTCCCAATCAATTGTTGCTTAACCAAAAGTTTAACAGATAGCGTAAGACAGCAGAAAAGAGTTTGGGTAACTTCAGTGAATTTACTGGCAATTGTTCTTCTCAGTATCATCATTTTTTGTAAAACTACAACAAAGAGGGGAAAAGTATGTACAGCTGAAGTCAGAATTATTAGCCCCCCTTCAAAAAATTTTTCTTTTTTAAATATTTCCCAAATGATGTTTAACAGAGCAAGGAAATTTTCACAGTATGTCTGATAATATTTTTTCTTCTGGAGAAAGTCTTATTTGTTTTATTTTGGCTAGAATAAAAGCAGTTTTTAATTTTTTTAAACACCATTTTAAGGTCAAAATTATTAGCCCCTTTAAGCTATTTTTCCCAGACTGTCTTCAGAACAAACCACTGTTATACAATAACTTGCCTAATTACCCTAACCTGCCTAGTTAACCAAATTAACCTAGTTAAGCCTTTAACTGTCACTTTAAGCTGTATAGAAGTGTCTTGAAAATATCTAGTCAAATATTATGTACTAAATATATACATAAATATTATGTAGTCAAATATTATGTAAAAAAAATCTCTCCGTTAAACAGAAATTGGGGAAAAAATAAACAGGGGGGCTAATAATTCTGACTTCAACATTACTAATGCACATATTTTATACAAATCTTAATATGCATATAAGGAATATCTATTAATGAGACCATTTGAATCAAATATTAGCAAAATTATCATATTTACACAACCAGCCTAATGTGTAAGCCATGAAGATGTGTTTGTACAACAAAATACAAGCGGTATAAAACTGATTATAATCAAATGACCCTTAATTATTAACAAAAATAGATCTTTAGTACAAATAGAGCACTTACGGACATATAATTAAATGTTTAAATCAGCCAAAGAAATAATCTGCATGTGCCTCTGCATCGACCGCAAGCTGAGAGAAACTGAAAGTAACCTGAATATATAGTGCAGTACTTTAAATGTCCAGCAGGTGAAGGTCAAAACCACAAGTGTATATGCTACTGCACAGCAATGATAGTGATTTTAAAAATATATATTTTGGTGGGCTGAATCTTGTTATATTTTTGACGTCAGTTGCAGGCCTTAGGGAGGAGGAGGGGGGTCCGCAAATGGCCTGCGGGCCAGCAATTTGGGACCCCTGCTGTAGATTGATCATTAGTGTGATGCATGAAAAGAGAAACACAAATTGTAATAAGGAAAAAAGAACCGCTATAATGATTTACTTTCTGCACTTAAAAACTGAAATTTGGACCCTAGCACAGGACATGCTCCCAAAATCAGGTGATATTAGGCAGCTCCATCGAGGGTTGCATGCTGAATGTGCTTTTATAGCCTGGAAAGCAAATGTTGTCAGGGCTTTGAGAAAATCAATTTGTTACATTCGTCCCATGCTACTTTCGTCCCCGCTCTTTCCTACCTTTTAAAAAAGAACTGCCACAGTGACAGATTTAGTACCTTTATTTCTGAGTGTGTAAGCAAAATTTATTCTATACTGTAAAAGTATGAACCTACACTGGTTCAGTTCAGTTACATTTATCATGCCATTGATTCTGTTCAATTCGATATCTCGGTGCATTGACGATGCTTTTCATACACAATTTTATATTTTACTTCCCAGCACAAGAATTCTTGTATTAAAATGTATAATTTCTAAATACATTTTATATGTATTTGTAATACAATTTTATTTTTAATACACGCAGTCAGACATACAGTATTAATGTCTTTAATTTTACCTGCTCAAAGTAAACACTCTTTGAATGCATCAAACAAAACTCAAGTACATGCACAGAACAACATGAGCATTTATATAAACTAATGTAAATATTATCCCGCTTGCTTTTTGAGCGTTGTCAAGCGAGTTTTTAAATGCCTATGATTGGTCACGTTCTCAACAGAAAAGGCTGCGATTGGCTCTAAGGTGCTGGCGCTGTTCAGCGATAAGTGACACTGATAAACAGCAGCGGCGATCACAGCTGACCCATGATAGACGTGGAGAAAACTCGCTCTGCACACACTCGTGTCTGGATCCACAATTATCGCTATAACAGCCGAGAGGAGAGGAAACGTCATGCCAGCAGGTCAAAGGGGCCACAGTGTGAGAGAGAGAGAGAGAGAGAGAGAGAGACAGAGATAGTTTACTTTCATTTTCTCCACAGCAGTACAATAGGGGCTTCTGCTGTAACTTCATCTGTCATCATTTTAATCACCCTTTACTTGTTTTAAACCTTTATGAGTTACTTTCTTCTGATATAAAAAAAATGATTGAAATCGGTAACCATTGACTTCCACAGTATTTGTTTTGCCTATGAAAGTGAATGGTTACTGGTTTTCAGCTTCTTCAAAATATCTTTTTTAGTGTGTAACACTTATAAATGTTTGGAAACACTTGAGGCAGTAAAATTTAGCAAAATAACCAAAATATAAATAAACAAAACAAAAAAAGGTGTTCTCTGTAACACAAACATATTTTCTGAGCTTTAGTGTAGCCTCCATTAATGTCGCGTACGAGTGCTGTAACGTGAACAGCCCAACTAATCAATGAGGGCATTCATTGACTAATTTTATTTATCGATATTTATCAATTTTATCAATTAATTTTTGCCCTTAACAGCATCAGAAATCACAGACTTCCCTACTATATAATACGTCAAAAACATTATGCAAGCGAGTAGTGTGTCTGAATTTATAGTAATCTGAAAACAGTAGTCGAGAAGTACCCAGATGACCGACATTGTGCATCCAATGGACGATACGATATCCCATGATGAGGGCCAGATGGAATCTGCGGACGTTTTTTGCTATTTCTGCAGAGAATTTTGGTAAAAATCTGCTGATTTCTGCTGAATTGTTTTGGGAGTATCATAACTAAAACTTTAATATGTGAATTAAAAAATAATGTCTTTTTAACTTTTATTTAATGTTTAAAATGCAAATACAATTAGATTCACTTTATTTGGTAAACAAAGCAAGTCTCTCATATAATATATATACTAAAAGACAGAAAATACTACTTTACAAACTGCATTGTTCATAAATCAGATGTACCTTTTTTATATTAGTCAATAATGTTACTGTAATTAATAAAAAAAATGAATAAAATATAGATTTACACACATTTACTGAAGTAAATAAACAGAATTAATGATGGGCTAAAAATCTGCAGAAAATCTGCGGAATTCTGCACGCGCAGATTCCGTGTGGGCCTACGCCATGATGCAATGACGCAACTGATGTGGGTAGTTCACGTGATAATGACTAATGGCGGATGTAGTATATCCAAATTCTATTCATACTTACATTCATACTAGCAAACTTTTCTAATGTTAAATTTTCTTACTAATAAATAGTAAGTAAATTTCATTTTTGGGTCAACTACTCCTTTAATAACTATAATTAAGCAGCAAATTAGGAGTTTATTGAGGGTAAAGTAATAGTGGTTTATGAACATTAAGAATTGTATCTTAAAAATACTGTAACGTGTGACTTTACAGTAGTCACACTTTACAGTAAAGAACCAACTATGTCATTATTGTTATTATATCATACAGTGCTCAGCATATATAAGTAAACTACTCACAAATCTATCGTTTAAATTCATATTTTTAATAGGAAGCTATGCAATATTATATTTGTGCATATACATTAGATTAGACAGTACTGAAGCCAAATCTGGAGCTTATCTAACAAAATAACTTACGATAACCGTCCAAAAACTAGTACATCGAATGTATATGTTATAGAAAAATATTAAATACAAATAAAAAAAATCAAGAGAAGCAAAACATTTTTGTAATATTTTGCTTGAATTTAATTGTGCAATCTTTCAATTTTTATATACAGTATGTTTGTGACTAAATATTATTTTAATAAATATATATGTTTAATAAATCTGTTTTGCTAAATACATTGCCTACGCTGCAAAAATGCTTTCTTACTTAGATCTTTTGCCTTGTTTCTAGTCCAAATATCTAAAAATTCTTAAATCAAGATAAATTTTCTACACAAGCAAAACATAACGTCTTGTTTTCAGAAATAATATGCCAAATTGAAGTGAGTTTTTCCTTAAAACAAGCTAAATAATCTGGCAATGGGGTAAGCTAAATAATCTTATGTCAAAAGGAAAAACAAGATTATTTTGCTTACCCCATTGGTAGATTATTTAGCTTGTTTTAAGGAAAAACTTACTTTATATTGGCATATTATTTCTGAAAACAAGACGTTATGTTTTGCTTGCCAAGAAAATGTTTCTTGATGTAAGAATTTTTAGACATTTAAATCTAAAAAACATCTAAGAAAAGCATTTTTTGCAGTGTATATTGACTGAGAAATGTATACAAATATTCATTTTCAAAATGGGGTGTACTCAATTATGCTGAGCACTGTATATACCCTAATAAAAGATTCAGCAGTTATCACAACAAGAAAATGTGACACCATGCTGAATACACCCACACAGTCATAAAAGTTGCCCATGCGAATAAACAACATAAACAACTAGGTGAAACAATGCAGTGAGAGAGAAACTGAGAGATAATATTGCAGAGAGTGAAGACAATAGCAGAGTGTGCCCTGGGAACAGAAAGTCAGGTGTCACAAACACAGCCACTTCCTTTTTCCACATGATGTCAATTTCCTCCACAGCAAGATTCCACGAACAGGCCCTTAATGAACACAGTATTTCAGCATGGATGCTTTCGGAAAATGAACTAAATTTATGTGCTTTTTTACTTACGTTCTCTAAATATGCATGCACTAATTGGATAAAACTGAAGCCAAAAAATCATCTAAATTCATCAAAATCATAAATCAAAATGATTTTGATTTGAATCATCTAAATTCATCATCTAAATCAATGCCAGTTTTCACGCTAATCAAACAAGCAACCCTCTGAATACAATATGTGTTATTTAGCAAACGCAAATACATCAGGTCGGTGGTGGACTGAACATCGGGGAGCTGAAAATCAACATTGGAGGCTCTGGCTTGGTTAGTTTGACCATGTCGCATTTTGGACAATTTAACCGGACAGCCGCACCCTCTTCCTCCCATAGCGCCAGGGGAGAGTAGGCAGGAAGTGACCTTGTACAGAACAGGAAGTGATGAAGCCTATGGCCTAATCTAGTCCTAGAGACATTCCATTCTGTTTTCCATTTAATTAATCAAACCTCATCATGCTTTTTAGTCCAGTATACAATACTGCAATATATTGTGACATTGAAAATGCATGATGCTGTTATCATATAGGCTCTTTAAAATACTGAGAATACTTTCATTCATTCATTTTCTTTTCGGTTTAGTCCCTTTATTAATCAGGGGTCGCCACAGTGGAATGAACCGCCAACTTATCCAGCATATGTTTTACACAGCAAATGCCCTTCCGGCTGCAACCTAACACTGGAAAACACCCATACACTCCTGCATTCACACACATACACTACGGCCAATTTAGCTTATTCAATTCACCTATACCGCATGTGTTCATACTAGGGCTGCGCGATTAATCGAATCGCAATCCCGATTTGAAATGTTGCGATTATCTAAATCGCAAGAGGTTGCGATATGAAATATATATAAATTTCCCCCGCCAACAGCAAATGCATAGATGACAGTCTTACTAACCAATTGAGTGAGCACACTTTTGTTCTGCCCACTCAGAATTGCGCAACCGAACTATGCAAAATGCCCACAATAAAACACAAACGAACAGGAAAGCGCGGTCGAGTGTGATGATGGCGTCTGCCGCTTCAGAAGCTTTAATAGATTAAATATATTTTTTAAAAACAGCACGTGGGTAATATGGGAATATCTTTGGTTCAAAGTCAGACACCACACAAAACCAGGTAATTTGTAAGAGCTGTCGCAGAATTGTTGCCACTGCACAAAGAAATAAAACAACCAGCACCTAAAAATGCACCATAGGCAGCTATATGAGGAACGTCTTGCTACTTAGTCAACTAAAAGTATTGCTAGTGACATTCAATCTAGTAGCAAGCAAAGTACAATTTCAGAGTTGTTTGCTAATATAAGTTGATATCTTTCAGTTCCACTCACTGCATTTTAGCAGTAAGAAGCTACAATACAGATTATTGAGCTGAAGTTTGACTACAAAATTAAATCGCAAATCAAATCGAAATTGCAATATCTGTCAAAAAAAAATAAATCGCAATTAGATATTTTCCTCAAATTGCATAGCCCTTGTTTGGACTGTGAGGGAAACACTTGGAGAAAAGTACTGAGAATAATTATTTATTATATAAACATACATTTTTTTTAAGTTTAAAGGGCACCTATAATTTTTTTGAAGCTGTTTGGTCAGAACTGTGTGTAGGTGTAGGTCCAGTCATATTGGGGTGATAGACACACAACAATCTCACTTTTCAAATTTCCTCATGTTAAAATAGGACCCAAATCCCAGTGATTTTGAGGTCCACCACATAGCGACGTTGGAATGTGGTTTTCCCAGCCCACCGAATTGATTGACAGCCACCATGTTTCTATAATAAAATGTATACACACTTCCACAGAACTTTTTTGCAAATAAACTGAGATAAAAAAATATCTGTTACAACTCTCTGTGATTTTTATAAGTTTAAAACATTTTTAAAACAGAGCATGTTTGTAATAAAGACTTCTTAACCACTATAATCACCACGGCTGCATTGTGTCATTAATAATGTGTTTGTGTGTGTGTGTGTGTGTGTGTGTGTGTGTGTGTGTGTGTGTGTGT
>CAIGQZ010001198.1:948326-961349 GCA_903798205.1 Danio tinwini | reverse complement strand
CACACACACACACACACACACACACACACACACACACACACAATATACATCCTTCTGAACCTGGGGCTCCTAATAACTCCGCTGAACATTTTCTCTTATGTAAGCCTGTATTGAAGTGGGTCTAATGCACAGCTGTTCAGCACACACAAAAACAAGGACACCAGAAACAAAGACACAGACACAAAATTAGACTTTATTGAATCATCACAAGCCGTATGTTTAGCATTTGTCTAGTTAGTGAATGTTTACCCATGTGTGTGTGTGTTTGTGACGTGTCTGCGTATGTGTGGATTATCAAGCATTCACACATTTATTTTAAGTCCAATCTTTATATTAAATTACCATTATATATATACTTCATATAAAAGAATATTTTAGGGGCAAAACGTGGCTTCTTGAGTTAATTTACACACCACGTCCCCATAAAGAAGACCTTATTGTCCAGCTTGTGTGTGAAGACGGTGACAATATGGGTAGATTTTTGTACTCAACGCACACAGGGTTTTGTTATGAGGGATGGCTGTTTGAGAATCGACACCTTCAGCTTTTTTCAGTGCTCCATCCCCATGGACAATAGTGATGAAGGCAGAGAAGCAGAAAGAGATGCAATGGAGAAGACAGACTTAAGGGGTCAGAGGTGACAGGAGGCGTTTGTGTTTTTACAAGTATTGTAAGGAATGACAGTGTAAGGATTAGATGTTGCCGCCTTCTCAAACGATCTTGTTCTCCAGGGCAGCGATCCTCTTCGTCACAGCTTCCAGTGATGCTGCAGTCAAGGAAATAATGTAATAGTTGCATCCTCACTAGTTGTGCATATTTATACATTTTTGTATATAGTACTTAACATTTGAACTGGTTTAAAACCTTTCATCAAAGCTATTCTTGTCTTAGGACAATTTTGAAAAAAGGACACATTAAAATACACACTTTTTTTTGAGAGAGAGAGAGGGAGAGATGCATCAATACTAAAATTCTGATGCATCCATTTTAGTGCCACTTAAAATTCATTCATTCATTTTCTTTTCGGCTTAGTCCCTTTATTAATCAGGGGTCACCACAGTGGAATGAACCACCAACTTATCCAGCATATGTTTTACACAGCGGATGCCCTTCCAGCTGCAACCCATGAATGGGAAACATTCATACACACTTATTCACACTCATACACTACGGACAATTTAGCCTACCCAATTCACCTGTACCGCATGTGTTTGGACTGTGGGGGAAACCGGAGCACCCGGAGGAAACCCACGCCAACACGGGGAGAACATGCAAACTCCAAACAGAAATGCCAACTGACCCAGCCGAGTCTCGAACCATCAACTTTCTTGCTGTGAGGCGATCGTGCTACGACGCCCTCCACTTAAAATTGAATTTACCAAAGATTTTATATACATAGAAAACCTATTATATGCAAGTTTCTACATGTTTCAAATAACTTTGTTCAGTCATCATTTAGCATAATATTTATGTCAAAATAAAACAACATACAGTGCTCAGCGTAATTGAGTACACCCCATTTTAAAAATGATTATTTTGATCCATTTCTCAGTGAATGTAGGCAATGTATTTTAGTGCGTTAAAACTAAACAGATTTATTAAACAGATATATTTATTAAAATAATATTTTAGTCACCAAACATATTTAGAAAATAAAAGATAATACTAATAAATTCAAGCAAAATATTGCAAAAATAAAATTACAACCTACAAAATTCCAACAAAATTTTTCACATTTTTTTGCTTCTCTTGATTTTTCTTTTTTAAATTTGTATTTATTATTTTTCTCTAACATAGAAATTTGGGTGTACTAGTTTTTGGACGGTTATCGTAAGTTAATAATAGTACTCAAAAGTATATATTAGTACCAATAAATTTTAAGAAGAACATTTTTGTACTTTTTAGGTACTAATATGTACTCTTGAGGTATTAATATGGACCTTTTAGGTACAAATTTGTACAATTTGAAAAGGTACCATCCCAGTGACAGCTCGCATACCTTTATTTCTGAGAGTGTAATGTACGTGCACAAATATAATATTGTATAGCTTCTATTTAAAATACGAGCTTTAAAGAGAGATTTGTGAGGGGTGTACTTATATATGCTGAGCACTGTAATTCTAAAAATGAGATCTTATAGAATAAGCTACAATTGATTGTTTAAATTGAGGTGTCTAACGGCGTTATTAAGAGCAACTATAGATCATCAAACATTAATAATTTAATCTAGACGAAGACCAAGAAAATTAAAAAACACAAATAGATGAAAATGACAATGCTAAATTTTCATATATATAAATATATATACACGACACGGTAGAGCAGTGAGTAGTGCTGTTGCCTCACAGCAAGAAGGTCACTGGTTCGAGCCCTGGCTGGGTCAGTTGGTATTTTTGTGTGGAGTTTGCATGTTCTCTCCCTGTTGGCATAAGATTTCTCCGGGTGCTCCGGTTTCCCCCACAGGTCCCTACAGGTCAATTTAGTTCATCCAATTCACCTATAGGGCATGTGTTTGGACTGGAGCACCCGGAGGAAACCCACGCCAACACAGGGAGAACATGCAAACTCCACACAAAAATGCCAACTGACCCAGCCGGGACTTGAACCAGCAACCTTCTTGCTGTAAGGCGACAATGCTAACCACTGAGCCACCATGCCGCTCCTAGTATTTGCATTTCATAGCAAATAGTTTTTGAATTTACAAATAAATAATTGAAAGACAATTTCTTTTCTTTAAAAGGCAAAACTTACTACAAAACAGTTGAGAGATGATACCTTAAGTATAGAATATATATTTATACACAATATACCCACAATGAAGTTCTTGTTCATTCTTCACTAAGAGGTAAAAAGAAGTTTTAATTTGTTCAGTTCAAGGGGCTAAAGCGGAAAAGACTTCTAAGGCCCCGTTTACACTGTCAGGTCTTGATGCCCAATTCTGATTTGTTGCCTATATGTGATTTTTTCTGTCCCTTTACACATTCTTTTAATTGTGACCCATATCCAATTCATGTGTTTACACTTGCCATACAATTTTCAACGTCAC
Source organism: Danio tinwini (assembly GCA_903798205.1). Lineage (NCBI taxonomy): Eukaryota > Metazoa > Chordata > Actinopteri > Cypriniformes > Danionidae > Danio > Danio tinwini. The sequence continues at coordinate 958,303 of CAIGQZ010001198.1, read as the reverse complement.
GCATACATAAAGGCGGGTTCTAGCACCTGCGCCACACTAGACACGATGGAAGAAATTGTGTTGCTTTTAGCTCTGCGAAATATGCAAAGTTCCCCCAACTTTAGAATGATTTTGAGGAGGAGGGAAAGGGCCGTCATCACAGCTTGCGCCTATGGTTTATATATGGTGTCCTCCACTGACTCATCTCCCCACAGGGCAAAGAGGCAGGCAACTTCTGCCGTCGAGCACTGACCACTTTTCTACTCCATGTTTCTTTTGTTGTTGTTGTTGTTGTTTACCGCGTCAGCATCTCCACATATGCTCTTCCTTCTACGTCATTAAACCATGGAGAAGTACCACATTGTCGCAACAGCCAACCACATCCGATCTGCCTGTTTACATGATAGTCGCATTGTCACAGATCTGATTTATTTCCACATATGAAGGAGGCCTGAAACCGATCTCTGAATATCCAAATGCATGTGTTTTTTTTGTGTTTACACGGTCATAGAACAGATCCGATCTGTGTCACATATGAGCAAAAAAAAAAATCAGAATTGGGTCACATTTAACTGGCAGCGTAAACGGGGCCTAAGTCAAAAAGGGTGGGGCCCCATATAGTCACACCCACCAATTACAGTACATCATCAATACAAACCAATGGCATTTCAAAGGTGTTTACAAACCAGGCTTAAGCGAGCTCTTTTGAATTACCTAAACTTCGCACCTTCATTCTGGCCTGATCTTGTTCGTAATGATTTCCCACCAGTTCTACAATTAGTTCAGTGCGTGTTTTCAACATGGCAGCTGTGGAAAGGAGCGTAAAGGCTCTATTTAAAAAGGATATATTTCTTAGTTAACGCCTGTAGTGCTTCCTCCACCTTTTTCTGGAACTTGGTAATGGAATTGCATTCGCAGGGATCTTCCTCTGCAAATAACAAGACAACACAAAGTTAACTGAGGAAATACTAGTTTTAATGGTCATCTATTGTGCGCTTGTATTTACCTTGACAAACGTTGATTTGCAGCTTCTTGGCAATTTGGTTCATGGTTTTGAAGTCAGCCGTGTAGAAGTAATGGTCAGCGATCGGATCAGAGGCGATTTCTCTCAGCTCGTCCTCAACTGCATTGCCGACTCCCACCGCATACATTTTAAAGCCTAAAGCATAGAGATAGTGCACTGTAAAAATAACATTTGAACACATTGCAATGTATTTGTCAATTTTTTTGAAACACTATCTTAATTAATTTTCAGGAACATTTAACATGTACTAAAGAAAAGAAAACCTACAAAATAATAAAAATTGCAATTACAAGTATATAAATTAATAAATGCATGTACATACTCATACAATATAAAGGTATCAAAACGATGGTATATTAATAGCAGGCTGATACAGAGTACAAAATATTTGGACAAGAGATGTTGAGAGTGTTGATACAAGCATATTGGGTACAGATTTAGATAATGAATTGTCCTTTTCTGAAAATACTAATATTTTGAGTAAGAAAGGGCAGCAAAGATTGTACTGCTTGCAGACATTAAGATCATTCAATATAGATAAATCACTCATGTGCAAGTTTTACAGTTCATACATTCAGTCACTGATATCTTTTCCTTGCTTTGTTGGTTCAATCCTCTACGTGTAAAAAAAAAAAAAAAGACTTGTTTGGAAAAAATTGTGAACCTAGGAGGAAAAATATAACAATAATAACAGGGTTTTGAGTAAAGCTCAAGTATCCAGTCAGATGATTCCCATCCTATGCACCCCAAGTTTAATCTTCTCCCTTTTGGCATTCCATACAGAACTATTAATTAGTGAAACAAATTGGTTCAAACTTTCATTTATCCTCTTAGAGTTTTTACATGTAGGGTAGATTTGTATTGTACAAATGTGCTTTTGTGTATTATGTGTGACATGCTTGTATGCTGCAACCAAATTGCCTTCGGGAAATGAATAAAGACTGATTGACTGACTGACTGAAGATTCATATCAGCTTCCTTCTGAAATCCCACAAATGGAATCCATATTTAAAAAAAAACTTTTCAGGTTTTCTCTTAACTACTGTATTCACTCTCAGAAATAAAGGCACAAAATCTTCCACTGATGCGGTACCTTTTCAAAAGTACCCTTTTGTACTGTACATGTTGACATCAGTACCTTTAGGGTATACTTAAGTACTTTTTAAATTCACTTTTGTACTTGTGAGTTACTGTAAGGTATACATTAGTACTTTTTAGGTATTAAAGGGCACCTATTTTAACCCTTTTTTCAAATTTAGGTAAGTCTTTTGCATTTCCAGAATGTGTCTGTAAAGTTTCAACTCAAAACACCCATCAGATTATTTATTAGACCTTTCAGAAGTTTGTAATATTCAGCTCTGAGCATCTTATAGCTGTTTTTGTGGTCTGTGCCTTTAATGTTCTCCCTGCCCACCGTTCCCACGTGCCTTTCTCAATCATTTTCACTGTCAAAGTGTGCCTTAATCTCCGTCTCTGCGTCAGATAAACAGCACAGTGACAGACATGAAGGAAGCAGATCTCACGTAGCATTTGTGAGAAATATTACTGTAATCCCAATGATTATTTGATGTATTTGTTGTGAGTTAATTCAAGCCTTTCGATGAGTCAGACATTATGTCATTATGTCAAAGTTCACACACACACACACAGCGCACACGTTTAACTTTGCACTGTTTTTGCACTCAAATGTGCCAGGATACACGTTAATATCCACTGCTGTATGGATATCTGTTATGTTAATGTACAAAATAAACCTGATTTAACGTCCACAAACCGGGATTGATGCATCTTCTTTTATAATTGTACTGTCATGCGGCTGTGGTGATGAAGACGGTAAAATCGCTGTCTCTATTACAAACATGCACTGTTTTAAAAAGTTTTAAACTTGTAAAACTCATTCTTAATCACACCTGATGATGACTGATGATCACAGAGAGCTCAACAGATCTTTGCTTTGTGCACATCCTGTCTTTTGGATATTATTATATGCACTACTACGAAAACATGTAAATACACGGCAGTGTTTCATCTAGGATTTTTTCCAGCTGTGGTGGCGGGACTTTTGATCAACCAACTACCTATGGCGTTATTTCAATGACTAATGTCATGACGCAGTACTACAAGTCGAGATAGGATTTATGTAATACGAGCATGCAGATTTTCTGCTTGCGTGAGGATTTCCTCTGTTCGTGCACAAAACTTCTTGCACGCCCTCAAATATACGCTGCATAAGTGCAATTTAGTGCATTTATGTAGTGAATATGTCTCCAACATTTATTAGAGTTGCTATGAATATTTATGAATGTCTCCAATATACCTGCAGAGTGGCATTATTGCGTCCTGAAGTAAAGTGAAACGGCTATAAACTCCAGCAAGACTGTTTTGTTTGTTCTTTGACAAGATTTTACTTTGTTGTATGCAGAACCATAGACCTTTATCTATAAATAAAGTATAATTATGGAAACTGTGTTCATCCTAACTGAAAGCTATACGTCGTGTTTGCTGGCCTCACGCATCACGCACCTGTCAGTCAGTCAGGCAGCATGTCACCTTAAAGGGTTAAACAAATGCACTACTACAGAAAAGCTTGCGCTGTTATAATTTACTTACCTTTTAATACGTTTTGGTGCGATTATAACCCGCTATTTTTAAAAAAAACGACTGAATGTTATGAATGAGAAGCTGTAATGTAGGCATGGCAGGAAGAATTTTGGTGTGGCGCCCTGCCATGGAAGAATGAATGTAGCGGAAACCATGCACAGTTGTCAATCAATTCGGTGGGTGAGGAAAACCGCACTTTTACATCACGTTGCGATAGGCCTCAAAATGGGAGGGATTTGGATCCTATTTTAACATCAGGAAATTAAAAAAAAGAGACTTATTGTGTTTATATCACCCCAGTATGACTGTGGACACACTATACCTACATACAGTCCTGTCCAAACAGCTTCAAAAAGATGATTTTCATCATAGGTGCCCTTAAATATGTACCTTTAAGGACCTGTTGAGTACAAAAATGTACCTTCTGAAAAGGTATTGTCCCAGTTTTGTACAATAGTTTCTAAGAGTGTATACCTAAATTTTTCTAATGCCAAATAATGAGACAATTCTTGCAACCATTAAAAATGAGGGCTCTCTGTATTTTTCAAATAGTTTTAGTTTTCTAACCTAGCGCCTTGGCTTTCTTGGCGGCATCTCCGATGTAGTCCTGTGACCTGCCATCAGTAAAGACAATACCGACTTTCGGCACTCCAGGTCTAGCACCCTGGTTAGGTCCAAAGCTGTTGTCCACCAGGAAACTGAGGGCATGGCCTGTCATGGTTCCCCTCTCCATGTAGTCCATCCTTTTCACTGCCTCTTTCAGGGCTCTTTTGCTGTTGTGGCGTCCCAGTGGGAACTCCTGCTTCACAGTGCTGGAGTACTGCACCAGTCCCACATGGGTGTTGGTTTCTGACACGTCCAGTTTGTCGATGATCAAGTTGATCCATTTCTTCACCAGCTCGAAGTTCTCGGGTCTCACACTCTTGGAGCCGTCGATCAGGAAGACCACATCTGTGGCTGCATTACTGCAAGCTGAGAGATGAGAAACAGAGAGTGCTAATGGTGACTTCACACTGGGGCCCCGGGACCCCCAGGGGTCCACCAAAAATAAAGGACAGAAAGATTTTTACAAAAAACGTATGCAACTTTTTATTCAATGTTTAATGTAATATCAACTGAAACATAAAGAGAGGGTGGGATATTTGTTTTGTTTTATCACCGCTCTGCCAGTGAGAGTGGTTGAGCTCAAACGCATCAAATGTGAAGCATCTTGAAGGGGGCGGAGCATGTCAGATACTAGAGAGCATTTAATCGCTCACGATTTAATTAACCTGCCAGCTTTGTTTATTTGTTTGTTTATGTCAGGTTTATATCTTCTAAACGTGAATTGTGTCATTGTTTTGGAGCACATTAGTTTTAAGATATCCTAAAAGCTAACAATACCGATACTAACATCTAAAAAACATTATTTTAATTTAATGGGACCTTTAAAGGGGAAATGAAGCACTCAGTCAAGTTTACATTAGTTTGTACATTGGATTCCACTTTATGGAAATATATTAAACAAACTTAATTAATGTAACAATTTAGAAGAAAAACGGCATGTTTTACTATAGCTTTTAGACCTAGGGTGCAGCCATCTTGGAATGTCGCTGTGTCTGACGTCATAGGGTTGGTTCCGTTTCCTCGGCTGAACAGATACAATGGAAGTAAAGGACTGAACACGGAGAACGCAAAGCCTAATTTAACCCAATGCGTGATGTTGTGGACATGGAGCTGGTGCAAATACAAACATCAGATGTGTGTCTAATGTAAAATATATATATTTTTATTCTATTTTTCTTTTTTTCTCTGTTAATTACTGATTATTTGATGGGCTTTGGTCCACTCTCTGTATTACTCTGCCTGACTGCCTGTATGGGTTTCAACACTCCGCTTCTGACGTAATGGGGGCGGGTACTTTCACTTTTCACTGCTACAGCCCCTTACCTCTGCTCGTGTTCAAACCAAACTAAGATCAGTGTGTTTTTTTCACATGGCAGGTTTTTATCCTTCATACATGTTGAGACATCGAGTTGATCGACTTGAAGAGGGAATATGTCTTGACATAATCCACACAGACGTGACTTAGTAAAGCTTGAAGTCATGTATGATTTTAATCGTTGCATTAGTCTGAATGTAAATCCCCTCGTCAGGCAGCGATGGAGCAGTGTGAGAGAGTGGACCAAAGCGCATCAAACGGAAGCTATTTACAAAAGTAAAATACACAACTTCATTCATTAATTTTCTTTTCGGCTTAGACCCTTTAGTAATCATACACACGCCCATACACACTCATTCATTCACACACACACACACACACACACACACACACACACACACACACACACTCATACACTACAGCCAATTTAGTTTATTCAATTCCCCTATAGTGCATGTGTTTGGACTGTAGGGGGAAACCGGAGCACCTGGAGGAAACCTACATGGGGAGAACATGCAAACTCCACACAGAAATGCCAACTGGCCCAGCCGGGACTCAAACCAGCGACCTTCTTGCTGTGAGCCACTGTGTCGCCCACAGTTGCAATTAATAAGGTAAAAAGTCCTTTATCAACGTCAAATATTGGCCCATAAGTGTTATTTTCTGAGTCTTACAAATCTTTTTCTCACTTACCCAACATTCAGACGTACTCACCTGAGCATGATCGGCTGTCATTCATGAGTGTAAAGCCCTCTCTGCAGGCGCACTTGAAAGATCCGGGTGTGCTGATGCAAATGTGCTCACAGTCATGATCACCAGTCGCGCATAGGTCCGACACAACCGCTACCATGAATGTAACACACACAGCGGGGGGGGGGGGCGGGGGGGGGGGAGGGGGGGGGAAGGAAGGGTTAGCGAGGACAGAATTACTATGTGAAGTGGGAACTCAAGAAAATCAATGCATTTTAGCAATCTGCTGCACTCAAATGAACAGCAAATCTTTAAAACGCACTGAAACATGTCAGAGATCCAGACGCCTGAGGCTTGTAGTAAACGGCAGTAGTCTCGGGCGGCTGTTGCTCCAATGCAGACTTTCTACCGCATTGGTTCTCAACCTTTTAAGCTTCTAAATGATTTATTAAATAATCAAATGTCATATATCTTAAAGCTGAGAACCACTGCGCTGCATTAGCTATGTTTCCATCCACCTATTTGTATGCGTTTTTTGGAATATCGCATCGAAACTGCTTAATAGAAATGACAAGATGTGCTTGAATTTCAAAATTGTGCATAAAAATTTTGTTGAGTAGAATAAACTTTTTAACCAAAAATAATTATAAATGTTTGGTCTAGGGCTGGGGATTATCTTCCATATTGAATGATAACGATATATAATTCGATATAAGTTGTTCATGGCTCCAGATTTAAAAGAGTAGTCTAACAATGACTAAAGCCACAAAAATTAGAGGGTCCATTAATTGGCATAACATTTTAGGCAGATTAATTTGTTGCTGGGCGAAAATTCCATATATCTCTAAACAGAGGCGCAGTTAGAAAGTTAAGACAATTCTAAGGGCCCAAGCAGTTTTAGGGCCCCCAGAGATATTATTAGGGGCCCAAACACCAAACATCCATGAATCCACAAAGTGGCACAAATGGATTTGCTATTTAAACTACGTGGTGCAAAACGTGAAAATTTGGGTTGCGCTGGTTTAAAAATAGCAACAAAATAGCAATACAAACATGTCTTGCACCTTAATGCGCCGGGTGTATGATGATTGTGTTTCTTCATCTGAAGCGCAATCAATTTTTTAAATAAGAAAAAAAAACACAGTGGCTTCTCTTACAGCAGCAAACTCCATTTTTCTTTTTTAGATCTGGCGCCAGTTGATCAAGAAGTGACAATTTTGTTCAGTTTGACTGAGTGGATGCAAACAGTGCTTTATTTGCAAGTGTTTTACGCGATATTCCAGGTTTGTGCATATGTTGACATCTTTGGATGGAAACATAGCTATTGACTACACTACAGTCACATCAGTGTTTATACATGCTTTTACTTCCTCCCCCGGAAACCCGAGTGCAGTGGAGCATCAAGCACTGGTTGGAGATCCACGTCTGGAGGTGAGATTTATCAAAACATGCCCTATCTACAGTATCATCATGCCCACTATCGTACTGTAAATACACTATTAATACCGGCGGTCATGGGTCCTCTATTGCTCACACTTACCACAGAAGGCCTCCTGGAACTTCTTGGTGAGCTTCTCGATAAGGCTGTAGCTCTCCACATAGTCCACGTGATCCTCCAGAGGCTCGCTGGCCATCTGCCTGAGGGTGGTCATGTCCACGCGGCCCACTCCGATGGCAAATATCTCAATGCCAGCCTCCCGTGCTCTCGCTGCAATGTCACGAATGTTGTCCTGCGGTCTGCCGTCGGTTACAATGATGGCCACCTGCACATATTTGCTAATGTCATTGTTTTACATGAGCTGCAGATTTGCTCACATAAATGTACATTGTGAAAAATGAACACGTTGTTGTTGCTAAAAATGCACCAATCAGGGGAGTTTAGAGTAGTCACTGTTGACCATTCTGGGGAGTTTAGAGTAGTCACTGCTGAAAACGCACCAATCAGGGGAGTTTAGAGTAGTCACTGTTGAAAGTAAACCAATCAGAGGTGTTTAGAGTAGTCACTGTTGAAAATGCACATATCAGGGAAGTTCAGAGTAGTCACTGTTAAAAGTGAACCAATCAGGGGAGTTTAGAGTAGTCACTGCTGAAAATGAACCAATGAGATGCATTCAGATGAGTAACTGCTGAAAATGCACCAATTAGGGGGGGTTTAGAATAGTCACTGCTGAAAACGCACCAATCAGAGCGAAGACAGGGGGAGATGGGGGGGGGGTTAGAGTAGTCACTGCTGAAAATGAACCAATCAGATGCATTCAGATTAGTTACTGCTGAAAACGCACCAATCTGGGGAGTTTAGAGTAGTCATTTTTGCAAGTGAACCAATCAGGAGAGTTTAGAGTAGTCACTTTTGAAAATGCACCAATCAGGGGAGTTTAGAGTAGTCACTGTTGAAAGTGAACCAATCAGGAGAGTTTAGAGTAGTCACTATTGAAAACACACCAATCAGGGGAGTTTAGAGTAGTCACTGTTGAAAGTGAACCAATCGGGGTTTAGTAGTCACTGCTGAAAATGAACCAATGAGATGCATTCAGATTAGTCACTGCTGAAAACGCAGCAGTCAGGAGAGTTAAGAGTAGTCACTGCTGAAAACGCACCAATCAGGAGAGTTTAGAGTAGTCACTGCTGAAAACGCAGCAATCAGGAGAGTTTAGAGTAGTCACTGCTGAAAACGCACCAATCAGGAGAGTTTAGAGTAGTCACTGCTGAAAACACACCATTCTGTGGCTCTTAGATTAGTCACTGCTGAAAATACACCAATGAAAGAACTTTAGATGCCACTGAAAATGCACCAATCAGAGACGTTTAGATTAGTCACTGCTAAAAATGAACCAATCAAAGCAAATATTCGATCTATAATAAAAACATTCAGATCCTGATTAGATCTAGTTTTACCCAGTATACATAAGTATACGGTATAACATTTTCCCCCTGTGGTTTTGTTACAGTCTCATTTACAGTTATGATTTTTCCAATGTGTATAATGTAACACAGCAATGAGGCTTAGCGCTGTTAATGATGCTAATATGTGGTTTTTATGGGATTGTCATGACTCTGACCTTGCTGATGTCAGGGGATTTGCGACCTCCCTCGGCTTCGCTGAAGGCCACGTTCATTGCAAACTGGATGGCGAGACCAGTCATGGTGCCGGTGGACAGCGGCTCGATCTTGGACACGGCCTTGACCAGCGCAGCCTTGGTTTTGTGGGATTTCAGAGAGACTTCGTTCTTCACTCGACTGGCATAGTTCACAACCCCCACGCGAGTGGCGTCAGGTCCAACGCTCAAACCATCGATCACTTTGGCCAAGAAGACTTTGACCTGCTCGAACTCAGAGGGCCGGACACTTCGAGAGCTGTCAACGATGAACACCACATCAGTGGGCTTGGTGTTACACAGGCCTGCAGCTGAAACACAGAAACAAGAGCATTACTGTCAACGCATGTACTGAATTAAGGACATGTCACCTGCCAGGCTCAGTTACTGTAGGAAAAACAACATAAACTGTACATTTTCAGATTTTATTCAAAGAGATTAAATGATGTTTACAAACCTTTTTTAACTTCAAAAAAAGAAGATATTTTGAAGAATGGTGGAATCTGGTAGCAATTACCTTCCTGAGTGAGTGAGGATGGATAGATTTATTTATTTATTTACGTTTGTTTGTTTGTATGTCTATGCAGGGGCGATTTTAGGATTTTCATTTTAGGGGGGCTCAGCTCCTTATGAGGTAAAATAATAATAATAATAATTATTATATATA
>CAIGQZ010001198.1:931360-947926 GCA_903798205.1 Danio tinwini | reverse complement strand
CCAGTGAGCGGCAGTTCTGCAAATGCCTTGTTAAAGCCAGAGGTCAGAGGAGAATGGCCAGACTGGTTTCAGCTGATAGAAAGGCAACAGTAACTCAACCACTTGTTACAACTGAGGTGTGCAGAGGAGCATCTCTGAACACACACCACATCCAACCTTGGGGCAGATGGGCTACAGCAGCAGAAAACCACACCGGGTGCAACTTCTGTCAGCTAAGAACAGGAAACTGAGGCTACAATTCACACAGGCTCACCAAAATTGAACAATAGAAGATTGTAAAAACGTTGCCTGGTCTGATGACTCTTGATTTCTGCTGCGACATTCGGATGGTAGGGTCAGAATTTGGCATTAACAACATGAAAGCATTGATCCATCTCGTTTTGTATTAATAATTCAGGCTGCTGGTGGTGGAGTAATGGTGTGGGGGATATTTTCTTGGCACACTTTGGGCCCATTAGTACCAATTGAGCATTGTGTCAACGCCACAGTCTACCTGAGTAGTGTTGCTGACCACTTTCATCCCTTTATGACCACAGTGTACTCATCTTCCGATAGCTACTTCCAGCAGGATAAAGCACCATGTCATAAAGCTTGAATCATCTCAGATTGGTTTCTTGAACAGAACAATGAGTTTACTGTACTCAAATGGCCTCCACAGTCACCAGATCACCGGACCAACCTGGTACTAGTAAGGTGTACCTAAAAAAAGTGGCTGGTGGGGGGGTTAGAGTACTCACTGCTGAAAATGAACCAATTTAATCATGAATCTATATAGGTATAATTAAACAATATATATATGGTTTTGTGCTTCAGGATCAAGTTTCTCTTTAATAATTGCAAAATAGTCTTATTTAAAATGATTAAAGTTCCCTGTTTACACACTTATAAGTAATTTATGTTGCATGTTGCATTTATTTAATTAAAAACACAGTAAAAAACATGAACACAGTAAAATATTTGTATAAACCAAAATGTTCAACTGTAATATACTACATTTTTAAATGTGTTTTCCCCCAGTGATGAATAGCTGAATTATTAGTGTCCATACTACAATATCTTCCCAAGTTAGTGTCCCAAGAAAGTGAGTGTCCCATCTGCTAAAGCAATATTCCTTCATTCATTTTCCTTTAGCTTAGTCTGTATTTCAGAGGTCGCCACAGCGGAATGAACCGCCAACTATTTCAGCATATGTTTTACACAGCAAATGCCATTCCAGCTGCAACCCTGTACTGGGAAACCCCCACACATACACACACATACACCTACAGCACTTGTCTTTGGAATGTGCGTGAAACCGGAGCACACGGAGGAAACCCACGCCAACAAAGGGAGAACATGCAAACTTAACACAGAAATGCCAACTGGCCCAGCCGGGACTCGAACCAGCGACCTTCTTGGTGTGAGGCGACAGTGCTAACCACTGAGCCACCGTGTATATATATATATGTATTATTGTACAAATTGGGAGTGAGGGAAAGAATGTGAGAGTGAAAAGCCAGACAGTCTGCAGGTTCAATAAATGTACAGTGCTGGCCTTTCTCATAATAACTCCCATTGATTATACATTTAGCCTCAGGTATGCACACACACACACACACACACACACACACACATGCACACACGCAGTAAAGGGCCTCTTTGTGTACATATGTAGTGAAATCTGAAACCTTAAAAACACATTTTCCTAGAGGACATACAAGTCGCGTACAACCACTGGAAACATGAGCCTAATTGCCTACTTTAAACATCTCTCAGTTTTAAACGCCTACATCCGAAATCACATAAACACTACATAGATTATAAGTGAAAGAATACATATGTCTGAATTAAATAGATACACGATGGAGACGGTAGTATATTCAGATTACATTCATTCATTCATTTTCGGCTTAGTCCTTTTATTCATCAGGGGTCGCCACAGCGGAATGAACCGCCAACTTATCCAGCATATGTTTTACACAGCGGATGTCCTTCCAGCAACCCAACACTGGGAAACACACACTCTCCAGCATTCACACACATACACTACGGACAATTTAGTTTATTCATTTCACCTATGGCGCATGTCTTTGGACTGTGGTGGAAACCGAAGCTCCCGGGCGCCACTGTGACACCCTATACAGATTACATTCATACGATATTTATATTCACTTCTCTACTCAATGGTGGACAATTAAAGGGATAGTTCACGCAAAAAAAATGGAAATGTATTAACCTTTAAGTTTTTTTATTACTGTTAACATAAAAGAAGATATTTTGAAGAATGTTGGAAACTAGTAGCCATTGACTTCTGTTGTAGAAAAAAATACAATGGAAGTCAACTGGTTCCCAACATTCTTCAAAATATCTTCTTTTAAGTTCAACAGACAAAAAAAGAAGATTTTTGGTCAAATAGAGGGGGAAGTAAATCATGACAGCATTTTCACTTTCTTTTTAATTACTGAATCAAAATAAGTTCCTACTCAGAGTACTACATTTTGAATATTCATTCATTCATTCATTCATTTTCGTTCAGCTTAGTCCCTTATTTATCAGGGGTCGCCTTAGCGGAATCAACCGCCAACTATTCCAGCATATGTTTTACGCAGCGGATGCCCTTCCAGCTTAACCCAGTACTGGGAAACAGCCATACACACTCATTCACACTCATACATTACGGACAATTTCATTCAATAATTTTCTTTTCAGCTTAGTTCTTTTATTAATCTGGGCTCGCCACAGTGGAATGAACCACCAACTTATCCAGCATATGTTTTATGCAGCGGACGCCCTTCCAGCTGCAACCTAGTACTGGGAAACCCCCATACACAGTCATTCACACTCATACACTACGGCCAATTTAGTATATTCAATTCCCCTATAGCGCATGTGTTTGGACTGTGGGGGAAACCGGAGCACCCAAAGGAAACCCATGCCAACACAGGGAGAACATGCAAACTCCACACAGAAATGCCAACTGGTCCAGCCTTTTTGCTGTGAGGCGACAGTACTAACTACTGAGCCACCGTGTCGCCCTTAACACATTTAACCAATTTGACTGACGGATTACTTAAAGGGACAGATCACCCAAAAATCTAAATTTGGTTATAATTTCTCACAATTTGTTTCTTTTTTTCCATTGAACACAAAAGAAGATACTTTGAAGAATGCTGAAAACGTCTTTCCTACAATGGATTTAATGTCTACCACACTGCAAAATATGCTTTTCTTACTTAAAGATTTTGTCTTGTTTCTAGTCTAAATATCTAAAAAAAAACATTCAATCAAGAAGCATTTTCGAGACAAGTAAAAACAGTTTTGTTTTCAGAATCATCAGTCAAAATTAAATGAGTTTGTCCTAAATAATAAAAGCTAAATAATCTACCAATGGCGCAAGCAAGATAAATTTATTTCAAACCAAAAACATTCATTCATTCATTTTCTTTTTGGCTTAGTCTCTTTGTTAATCAGAGGTCGCCACAGCGAAATGAACCGCCAACTTATCCAGCATATGTTTTACGCAACGGATGTCCTTCCAGCAGCAACCCAATACTGGGAAATAGCCATACACACTCATTCACACACACACATACACTACGGACAATTTAGCTTATTCAATTCACCCATATCGCATGTGTTTGGACTGTGGGGGACACCAGAACACCCGGAGGAAACCTACGCCAACACGGGGAGAACGTGCAAAACTCCACACAGAAATGCCAACTGGCCCAGCCGGGGCTCGAACCAGCGACCTTGCTGTGAGGTAATCATGCTACCCACGGCGCCACCGTGACGCCCCAAACTAGATTACATTAAAGATTTTATTTACCTCACTGGCAGATTGTTTACCTTGTTCTAAGGCATAAAACTCACTTAATTTTGACTTATTTCTGAAAAGCTTTTTTTTAAAACAGTATTTAGATAATTGGACTAGAAACAAGACAACAACTCTAAGTAAGAAAAGTCATTTTTGCAGTGCAAGTTTCAACATTCTTCAAAATATCTTAATCAGTCATCAATGAAGGAAAGAAAAAGAAACTCTGATGTGAAACGAATCAAAGCCAAGTGTATAAAGCTAGATATATCCTGGATAATCAATCAATGTATATGTTATATAACACACTTATGTTGCCATATATGAGTTATTGTGTTGAAATTTGGGGGAATACATATAAATCTAATTAACGATCTTTATGTACAATGCAGAAAAAAGGAATTAGACTAATAGAAAATGTGGGGTATTTAGAGCATACATATCCTTTATTTTTTTAAATTGAAGATACTCAAGTTCAATGATTTGGTTAAATTTAAAACAGCACAATTTATGTTTAAAGCTAGGAATAAATTACTTCTTAGATGCATACAAAACATTTTTGAAGAAAGACAAGGAGGATACAATCTGAGAGACACAATTTTAGGGGGCTGAAAACAAGGACATCTTTAAAAAGTTTGTGTATGTCTGTATGTGGTGTGAAATTATGGAACTGTCTAGAACAGATTCCCAAACAATGTCAGGAGATTAATCAATTTAAAAAATTGTATAAATATTTATTATTAAAGGAATATAATGAAGGTGATTGAAAAAGAATACAATGAGTAAGGTATGATTATATTTTAACTAATGGCTATTTTGCAGTGCTATGTTTTTTTTGTTTTTTTAGGAGGGGTCTATGGTATAAAATGTAAATGTACAAATGGAATCAAACATATCATTTATCAAAGATGCCACCAAAAGGATAAAATATGTCTCATGTAAAAAGAAGAGATAAGTAAAAGAAGAATAAATAGACAAATGATGTATGCGGTAATAGGGTGGGAAAATAATAAGCTTGTGCTTCATCCCGATCCATTTTCGACCACGTTGAAATGTTTTTTTTTTTTTATTTTGTTTGTTAAATATATTTTATGTATGATATTTCTGTTCGAAAATAAATAAATCAAATCAAACCACTCAAAGAAATGCTGGGTTATTGGGTAAAATATTGACTAACCCCTAAAAATTTGTCGTAATAATTTAACTGATAAAATAACAATTGGGTTAGTCCCTATAACACCGAGAATTGAGTTGAAATAACCCAGCATTTTTTTTGAGTGTGTGTGCATTTTCATTTTTGGTTGAACTCTATCCCTATAATGTCATTTTCCATTGTCATTGCATCCATACACTGTAAAACCCAACAGCCAACTTTATCAAATGAAATGAGTGTAGTTAACTCAAAGTTGACTGGAAGTTAATTCTACTCATTTGAAAAGAGTTTTGAACTCAGTGTTGAAGGTAATGAGTTAATTAAATACCTCATTACTTTAACTTAAATGGAGTAAGTTCACAGCACTCATATACATTCGTTTTTTAACTCAAATGGTTTGTAGCAATCGGTTTCCTCAAACGATTTGAGTTGCCTTAACTTTTTGGGTTTTACAGTGTTACAAGGTTTTATAGTTTACAGTACTCAGTTATCTGCATTTATTAGGTTTTACTGTGCTTAAATTGCTTTTACTCAAATGGTTTAAGTACATAATACTCGTTAGGATTAGTTTTTGAACTTAATTGGTTTGTTGCAAGTGCAACCAGTTTCCTCAAAGGGTTTGAGCTACCTTAACTTTTTGGGTTTTACAGTGTACTGTAAAAAATATCTGTTAATGAGCAGTTTCCATATTTTGTGATTCACAAGTGTTTATTTACAGTTGTGAATTGCATTATACGAATTGATCTAATAATATACAGTTGAAGTCAGAATTGTTAGCCCCCCTGAATTATTAGCCTCCCTTTTTATTTTTTCCCCAATTTCTGTTTAAACGGAGAGAAGATTTTTTTCAGCAAATTTCTAAACATAATCAGTGTAGTGACAATTTTCTTTAAGGAGACTCTCTCAGCGCTCAAGAAAACAAATTCTTACCCAAATGTCTTTTAAAGTTTTATTCTTTGCAAAGAAGGTCAGACAATCATACAGCAACGCAGGTTTCTGCAGAGAGTGAGATGCCAAAACAGAGCGCGTTCCCTTTTTATCTAGTTTGTAATGCCCACAGGGTCATCAGTGACATACAGGATGAATCACAGTAACATCAGCGCTCAAACTTCATTTGGACCATCTAAATTTCAGTCTTTCAAACGAACATATAGTTTGTTAAATCACCATGTACTTATCCAGATCTTATCTAGTGATAAACAAATGTTAAAGTGGTCACACTTGGTCTAACATAAACAGCACACCCATGGAAGAATAAAAGAACAGACCCTTGTAATCTATGTAAATGAGTATATAAATAAATATAAGATGGATAAAATGAATTTCCACAACAATAGTTTTAATAACTCATTTCTAATAACTGATTTATTTTTTCTTTGCCATGATGACAGTAAATAATATTTGACTAGATATTTATCAAGACAGCTTAAAGTGACAGTTAAAGGCTTAACTAGGTTAATTAGGTTAACTAGGCAGGTTAGGGTAATTAGGCAAGTTATTGTATAACGATGGTTTGTTCTGTAGACAATCAAAAAATATATAGCTTAAAGGGGCTAATAATTTAGACCTTAAAATGGGTTTTAAAAAATTAAAAACTGCTTTTATTCTAGCCGAAATAAAACAAATAAGACTTTCTCCAGAAGAAAAAATATTATCAGACATACTGTGAAAATTTCCTTGCTCTGTTAAACATCATTTGGGAAATATTTAAAAAATTAAAGGGGGGCTAATAATTCTGACTTCAACTGTATAGAGAAATAAGTCTGTGAAATGTACTGAAAGTGTATTACAATGTTTGTGTACCATAATATACACCAACCCAGACAATTTATCACTTTAAGCTATTACAAATGTTCATAAAGTAACTTTTTTAAAGTTTAAAAGTTGTTGGAAGAAAGATCAAGCTCCCAAAATGCAATTCAAATGCATAAATAAATAGAGAAAATAAACACATGAATCACAAAACACACAAAAAATGGCTAATTTACAGATATTATTTACAGTCCAGCGCTAAATGTCCTCATCTAATGCGCGTGTGAATGTCTTACCCATAGCAGCAGCCTGTCTCAGATCCACAGTGGCTTGAGCTCCCAAGATGCATAGCAGCATCACAAACCCTGGCAATGTCATACTGTAGCACGGCGTGAGTCCCAATGACCTGCTCGACAACCAGAGACAGACTGATTCACAGAGAGAGAGACGTGCAGGTTATCAACACACACTTTACATCCACAGATACACACTTACAGACGCCGCCCTCCAATCCATCAGCTTTTTTTTGAGGGGGGGTGGAGGAAAATGTCGATACCTGCTCCGAAAGAGTTTTTTGGTTAGGAAAGACAAACACACCTTGATCTGTGTTATGTGTTTGTATAAGGGAAGCCGGGTTCATTTGGAGCCCTAGAAGGGGTCTCTATAACTTGGGGTCGAAGTCAAATAAACACGGGGATGAATCTGTCTTTTCTGGGCACTTTTCCTCTCGAATTAATCTCACACACGCAGGAATTTATGCACAGGAATTATGTGGGAAGCCTGTGACACAGACGGCCCCTGTTCGGACTGTGTGTTTTTCTACTATATGCACCGTGGAGTGTGTGTGATGAGTGTATGAACATGTAGGCCTGTGTCTAAGGAGTTGATCGACTTGAGTGTGAGATGATGGTTCTGGAAAGGTTTGTATTAGAGGACACAAGGGCAGCACGGTGGCGCAGCGGGTAGCACTGTCACCTCACAGCAAGAAGGTCGCTGGTTCGAGCCCCGTCCGGGTCAGTTGGCATTTCTGTGTGGAGTTTGTATGTTCTCCCCGTGTTGGTGTGGGTTTCCTCCGGGTGCTCCGGTTTCCCCCACAAGTCCAAAAACATGTTGTATAGGTGAATTGGGTAAAGTTAATTCAATTCATCTTTATCTGTATAGCGCTTATACAATGTAGATTGTGTCAAAGCAGCTTCACATGGAAGTTTATAGTGAATTGAAACAGTGTCAGTTCAGTTTTCAGTGTTTAAGTTCAGTTCAGTTTAGCTCAGGTCAGTGTGGGTTAATAATCACTACTGAGAGTCCAAACACTGAAGAGCAATTCCATCGATGTGCAGATCTACAGATCCCGAACCATGCAAGCCAGTGGCGACAGCAGCGAGGAAAAAACTTCACCAATTGGCGAAAGTGAAGAATTAAAAAAACCTTGAGAGAAACCAGGCTCAGTTGGGCACGACCATTTCTCCTATGGCCAAATGTCTTGTGCAGAGCTGCAGTCTAGGCGCAGGAAGGACCTCAGCAAAGACTCGTCTGTCCTTGGAGCATCACAGGAATCAGTCTGTAAATTGTCCGTAGTGTATTTGTGTATGGATGTTTTCCAATGATGGGTTGCAACTGGAAGGGCATTCGCTTCGTAAAACATATGCTGGATAAGTTGGCAGTTCATTCCGTTGTGGCATCCCCTGATTAATAAAGGGACTAAGCCGAAAAGAAAATGAATGAATGAATGAATAGAGTACACAAGCTCAGTTTTCAGCTGTAAGTTAAAGGATTTGTGCATTATTGATTGTTACTGTTAGAGACGCACCAGCGGAGCACATACCTGCCAACACTTCAGTTTTTCCTGGGAGTCTTCGGTATTTTAGACCCACCTCCCGGTTTGTCATTTCTCCTGGAAAACTCCCGGAATTTCAACCCCTTCCCCTAGTCCTCAGGTGATTGGTACAATCTAACACCCCATTCACATGGGGCTTCAGCGTCAACACTTGACAGTTGACACTTTGAAGTTGGGGCTGACGCGATCGTCATAGCAACGTCAGGCAATGAAATAAGTATGCAATCGGCTACTGTATGAACTGGTGTATTTGCATACAGCGATCTGATTGGCTGGCGCTGCCGTTGGCACTTGAAAGTCACAATTTCTGCAGCGATCAACGCCACTGAAGCGGCGCCGACGGCTCCACAATGCAGTGCGTTGAACTGACGCCCCTTGTAAATGGGGCGTAACACCCCCGGATTGCCGACAGACCAGGCACCCCTTCAGGTCGCTCTGCTCACCATCCGATCGCCCGCAACGTAGATTCAGAGTTCCACATGAAGTTATTAATTAGCAAATAATATAAATATAACGAGCGTAAACATTAGGTAAACAGGTACCATTGTAACCGCGTGTCCTAACAACACGCTACGTGATGAGATTTGCAGTGATGAGCAATTTGGCTGTTTGCACCAGACGAAACACAACAGAAATTTAAATACAGCCATTCAGAAGCACACAATAGTGCACATACTCAGCAAATGGCAAGGTTTATAATCTAATTAATACATATTAAACCTCTTTAACATTATCAAATGTCCATGCTGAATCACTGATATAAGTTGGTTTGCACTAAGCCAGAGTTCTGAAGTTCAATTTCAAACGGTTTATTGTATTCTCAAGATCTGAGGTGAACTATCTGCTGCTGCTTTCAGTAGTATGGCCAGGGGCGTTGCTAGACATAAAGCTCTACTGGGGCACCCCCCCCCCCCCCCCCCATTTTACCAATCCCCCTCCTCAACCGCTCTCCTACCCGTCCGCTGTTCACTTTCACTTTCTTCCGCGACTCCCCAACCCTCTTCACTTTTGTCTGTGACACCTCCGCCACACTCACTTCCATCTGCGACAGTCCTCCTCCATCCACCGCCCCAACAACCCCAAAGCCCCCCCAAAATCACCGCTTAATGAAACATGACGCTGGTGAATTTTTGACGCTGGTGAATTTTTGACGCTGGTAAAAGCAATTACATTGTGTAACCAACAGGTGGCGACAAACAACCATCAAAATAATGTGACTGAATAAGTTTTAAAAAATAATAGACCTACAGTACAATAAAACATGAAGTGTAATGTGTGAATTGTTGAATAATTAATTGAAGATAAATATGATCTGTTGTAGAAGATGTTAGATTTATATTTAGCATTATCAGCAACAGTAAGTTTCATATTGAACACTTTTCTTTCTTCAGCTGGTTCTTTCTTGATTGTTATTTTTATTAACATTACAGCTTCTAAGTTCTGTTTGTTAAAAGCAATGTTTTTTGCTGTAATATTTTTTATATAAATGGAAAGCAAATGACATTTGTCTCCTCACTTTTTTGCTGATCAGAAAAATGATCCGATCCGTGACAAAAAAAAAACGTAGAGTGATCCAAACTGCAGATTTGTGATCCGTTACACCACTAATATATATATATATATATATATATATTATATACGATAAATAATTAATAAATAAAAGTATTATTGTTATTATACAATTATTATTCTAAATTACAGAAATTAATCCTAAATGTAACTGGAAAACAATGTAAAGACACAACTGGACTGATGCTAAGATCATTTAAGAAATCTTTTGCATGAATAATAATTTCATGTGAATGAAATTCTACAGACAATTCTATAGAATACAAAAAAAAACATGTTTTATAGAATTATCTGTTGTTTTGGCCGAGATTTAGGTAAGTCTTTACCTCCCTGACTTGTCATCCCTTTTTTTTTTTACTTCATTTAAAAAAATCTATCAGGAGGCATGTTTAGTAATCATATTATTTAAACTTTAGTTCTGTCGACTTACAAAACTCACTGCATGCCGTCATCTCCGCATAAAAGGCTTTTACGGCAGTTTCACAATGCATGAGCGGCGCGTGAGCAGCAAGTACTTGTTTCGGCGTGCATGTTAACAACCGGGACTTGCACCGGGAGAAGAGCATCACGTCAAGCAGGGTCGAGCAGAAACGGTGTGTGAGGCATGCAGGTGTGGTTTTCTGCGCACATGCAGAGATGCGTCAGTTTGCTTTTTGATTAAACTACACTGCTTTAACCAGCGTTGGTTCAGTTACACATAGAGAATAACATCTTTATTCCGGGAGTACCCATCTTAATAAATACACTTGCATATGAAGTAAATTATATCTCAACACGTTTACTGGGGCACTGGCAATTTTTAAATTGGGTCTAGCGAGGCCCTCGAGTATGGCAATAAACGTCATGTAAAATGAAATTCAAACTCACATTGTTAGCATTTAACACTGAATAAAGCACGTGAGGTGTACCTGAGCTGATCATTGTCAGTTTTCTGTTGTTCAGCTGCAAGAAATAGAAGCTGTTTCTAATATATCTATGCGAGGTGTTGGTTAGAACAAAAACTCCTTTTAATAAGGAAATATTCCTTTTATTGTGTGCCGTTGCTTTTATTTAGAACTTATTTAGATCAGCCTTTAGGCTCGATAGTCAGGCACACTCCTGTTGGTCCTCAACCTGGCAATCTGTGCTTACGTTTGTTTTGATCCAGGAATGCAATACCTTGTTCAACCACTGGGAGTCAAATTACACACTGTACTTTTAATAAGAAGAATATTAAAAAAACAAATTTTAGTTCCATCTGTAGGCTACAACATTATAATGAATGTTTTTAAGAGTCTCTTTTAAAATAATTATAATAAAATAGCTATAATGAATACATAATTAAGTGGAAATTATATATTCATTCATTCATTCATTTTCTTTTGGCTTAGTCCCTTTATTAATCAGGGGTCAGCACATCGAAATGAACCGCCAACTTATCCAGCATATGTTTTATGCAGAGGATGCCCTTCCAGCTGCAACCCATCACTGGGAAACACCCACATACACTACGGACAATTTAGCTTACCCAATTCACCTATACCACATTTGTGGGGGAAACCAAAGCACCCGGAGGAAACCCACACGAACATGGGGAGAACATGCAAACTCCACATAGAAATGCCAACTGAGCCAGCCGGGCTAAGCCACCTAAGTTTCACAAAATAATGTGGACATAACACTGAATATTTATTTTTCACTTTGACAGATTTTTTGCAGGGCAGCACGGTGGCGCAGTGGGTAGCACAATCGCCTCACAGCAAGAAGGTCGCTGGTTCGAGCCACGGCTGGGTCAGATGGCATTTCTGTGTCGAGTTTGTATGTTCTCCCCCTGTTGGCGTGGGTTTCCTCCGGGTGTTCTGGTTTCCCCCACAGTCCAAACACATGCGCTATAGGTGAATTGGGTAAGCTAAAATTGTCCATAGTGTATGTGTGTGAATGAGAGTTTATGGGTGTTTCCTAGTGATGGGTTGCAGCTGGAAGGGCATCCGCTGCGTAAAACATATGCAGGATAAGTTGGCGGCTCATTCCACTGTGGTGACCCCTGGTTAATAAAGGGACTAAGCTGAAAAGAAAATTAATTAATGATTTTCTGAAGAGGGTGGCATGATGGCTCAGTGGTCAGCACTGTCGCCTCACAGCAAGATGATCACTGGTTCGAGTCCGGCTGGGTCAGTTGGTGTTTCTGTGTGGCGTTTGTCTGTTCTCCCCGTGTTGGCGTGGGTTTCCTCCAGGTGTTCTGGTTTCCCCCACAGTCCAAAGACATGCTCAATAGGCAGGGCCGGCGCGTCCATAGAGGCGACCTAGGCGGCCGCCTAGAGCGGCATAATAATGAAGGCGGCAATCCCGCCCCGCCGCCCAACCCAACGTACTGACTTTCATTCACAACATCAACAGAACACTTGCATAATAGGGGTCTGGCATAATAGTGAGGGCGGCAAACGCTCCCCGCCGCCCAACCCAACGTACTGACTCATCCACAACATCAACCCCCCGTCCTTACTTTATGAACTGGTCAGGTTCGTTTTCACTTTCGGGTTGAGGGCAGCGTGCTAGTCCATTGCCTAGAGCGGCAGTTCGGCTTGCACCGGCCCTGTCAATAGGTGAATTGGATGAACTAAATTGGCCGTAGTGTATGAGTGTGTGTAAATGGGTTTATGGGTGTTTCCCGGAACTGGGTTGCAGCTGAAAGGGCATCCGCTGCGTAAAACATATACTATAATAGTAGACGGTTCATTCCGCTATGGTGACCTCTAATAAATAAGGGACTTAATATAAGCCGAATGAAAATGAATGAAAGAATGATTTTCTGAAAACTTTACTTCTGGATAGTCATGAGTTTTGCAAAAAAAGAGACCTGGCTCCATAACCAAGAGTGGAAATAATTTGAAGGCATATCTAAAAAATCTCTTGTATAAGAACTCTTTGTAGAATTCCAAAAAGCACAAGTTCAGCAGATCACTAAAAATGCACGTTATTTGAGTCAGAAGCCTGGACCTGTGATGCACTTTTTGAAACTGTGCTCACAGTCCACTGTCAATGCAGCTCTAGCATTCTCCGTAATGTTTTTTCCTCATAAAAAGTAAGTCAAATGAGTTGAGAAAAACATATTGTATATTATAAACGGTTGAGTAACTCTTTAAAGCTGCTCGTGAAGTACCCAAGAACCCAGAAAAGAATTCCTAGTAGTCCCGTTTGAATATGTAAATGAGGTGTGTGTGTGTGTTTGTTTATACATTGCATAACACAGCAATTAAGGTTTCTGAACACACACTGTTCCTCCCGGCCTCCTGTTTTTATCCATCCACAACCTGCCGGGAAAAAAAGCCCTCCATACCTAAACTGTGCCAAAGAAGAACATTAAAGGTATTTTTGAAGCACCACAGTAGAGCATACACTGAAGCCTCCCAGTAAATAGTTTGAGCTTTTTTTGTAATTAGCATCTTTTAAATTATTTTACTGACCAAATCAGGTGCAAACTATGGTGCAAAATATTTTAAATATCAATGAATACATCATAAATATTAATATTAATATATTGGATTAAATATTTGCTCCTTTTTCGTACACAATTACTGTTGACGGTTAAACAAACAATGAAAAATACATTACAGTATTTCTTCATCTTCGTTAGCGTTAATTGATGTTAAGTTGTTCATTGTTAGTTAGTTGCTTATGTTAACAAGCACAACTTTGGATTTTAATAATGCATTAATAATTGTTGAACCATGATTAATAAATGCTGTACAAGATTTACATAATTGATGTACATGTACATAATTCATTATGCATATTTGGCTAATGCATAATAGAAGCATTACAAAGCGTCCACTATTGTCAATCAAAATAATCAGAAACAAATAAATCTTTAATTTATTCATTTTATTTGTATCGAAGCAAGAATGTAAGCACAGGCATGCAGGTTTAAATGCTGCATTTAATTGTTGCAATGGGTGTGAATTATTTGAGCTAATTGTGGTTTAAACTTGAAAGGTTGAAGGAAAGGTTGCTGGAAATGCACATTTTAAGGCTCTTGATAAGTAGGAGGAGTGTCTTCTGCTTTCATCTCGAGAGCCTCGGCATAAGAAGGCAGCTTCACCTGTTAGAAAAAAACAACAACCACAAAACATGTCCATAACAGCAGACAAATGAACAAACAAAGTGAATGAATGAATAAATAAGTAAACAATAAATGTAAACAGTAAATGAACGAATAAACCACTAAATAAACAAAGGAGTGAATGAATGAATTATTAAATGAATAAATGAGTGATAGAAGGAGTTAATAAATGAGATAATGAATAAATAAACAAATGAGTGAGTGAATGAATAAATAAGTAATAAACAAATGAGTAAATAAATAAATAAGTGACTGAGTGAATGAAAGAATAAACAAATAAATGAATGAGTGATTGAATAAATAAATAAGTAAACAATGAAATAATGAGTGAATTAATTAATTAATGAAAGAGTGATTGAATAAATTAATGAATAAATAAACAAATGTGTAATGAATGAAGAAATAAACAAATAGGTAAATAAATAAATAAATAAGTGAATGAACGAATAAACAAATAAATGAATAAGTGAGTGAATTAATGAATAAATTGTGAGTGAATCAATGAGTGAGTGAGTGAAAAAATAAGTGAGTAAATGAATAAGTGAGAGAGTGAGTGAATGATTAAATAAATGAATAAATGAGTGAGTGATTGAACGAATAAATAAATAAAAGAGTGAATAAATGAATAAACAAATAAAAAAGTATTGAGTGAATGAGTGAAGTAATTAAATTAATAAATGTGAGTGAGAGAATGAATTAATAAATGAATAAATACATGAGTGAGTGAATGAATATATGAATATGTGAGTGAGTGGCTGAATGAATAAATGAATAAATAAATAAAGAGTGAATGAATGAATAAACAAATAAAAAGGAGGGAGTGAGTGAATTAATAAATGATTAAATGAGTGAGTGAGTGAATGAATGATTAAATAAATGAACAGGAGAGTGATTGAATGAATGAATAAATAAATAAATGAGTGAATGAGTAATTAAACAAATAAAAAAGGATTGAGTAAGTGAATTAATTCAATTAATAATTGTGAGTGAGTGAGTGAATGAATAAATAAATGAATAAGTGAGTGATTAATTAAATGAATAAATAAATAAATGAGTGAGTGAATGAATGAATGAATGAATAAACAAATTAAAAATGATTAAGTGAGTGAATGAGTGAATTTATTAAATTAATAAATGTGGGTGAGTGAATGAATTAATAAATTAATAAATAAATGAGTGGGTGAATGAATAAATACATAATGAATAAATAAAGAAATAGGTGAGTGAATGAATTAATACAAGAATGAATAAATAAATGGATGCATGAATAAATGATTTCATAAATAAATGAATAAATAAATGGGTGAGTGAATAAATGAATACATAAATAAATGGATGAATGAGTGAATGATTTCATAAATAAATGAATAAATATATGGGTGAGTGAATAAATGAATACATGAATGCATAAGTAAATGGAGGAATGAGTGAATGATTTTATAAATAAATGAATAAAAAAATGGGTGAGTGAATAAATGAATACATGAATGCATAAATAAATGGATGAATGAGTGAATGATTTCATAAATAAATGAATAAATAAATGGGTGAGTGAATACATGAATGCATATATAAATGGGTGAATGAGTAAATATATTCATAAATAAATGAATAACTAAATAAATAAATGGGTGAATGAATGAGTGAGTGAATGAATGAATATATAAATGAATAAAAATGGGTGAATGACTGAATGAATTCATAAATAAATGTATAACTAAATAAATGGGTGAATGAGTGAATTAACTCACAAGTAAATAAATAAATAAGTGAATGAATGTATAAATGAATAAAGTGAGCGCGCAAGTGAATGAATGAACTAAAAGAAAATAAGTACAAATAAATGAATGAAATATATCACTGATACATCTTATAATAAATGTATATTTCATTCACAGTGAATGTATATTTTACATACAAGCACATGATCTAAAACTTAGATGAAATCATTCCTTTTAAATTGATACAGAGAGCAAAAATCTGATGAAAACCCAGCATACCAAAGTGGATTTGGAGATGTATAATTCATCAAAGAAACAAAATGACACATTATACAAGAATATGAAAAGGCAGGCCTGTATCATGTGACACCAAAGCAAACTCCAGTATAAATGCACTCACTGTCACAGTATTTCCAGTGTCAACATTGACGGCAGTGGTCCGTTCTGCCTTCAGCATGTAGAAATACCTCATTGACACCTGAAGGGCATACACCTACACAAGAAACAATAAGAGCCCGTATGCATCAAATGATTATAAACATAAATGTACACACAGCTGAGCAGAAAGCTTCCAGAGGGCAGTTTCATTTCCCTCTAGTTTTTTCGTTGGAGGACAGGACAAGCGTTATGACTGCCTCTATACAT
>CAIGQZ010001198.1:924228-931260 GCA_903798205.1 Danio tinwini | reverse complement strand
CAAATGTGTGTGTGTGTGTGTGTGTGTGTGTGTGTGTGTGTGTGTGTGTGTGTGTGTGTGTGTGTGTGTGTGTGTGTGTGTGTGTGTGTGTTTTTGCACAGTTTTTACAAGGCAAATGCATATATTATATTCATAAAAGATTTATATTTTGTTTTAGCAACGATGTGTTAAAATTGATCAAAAGTGACATTAGGAGATTTATAATGCTACAAAAAAAACATTGTTTTCTTTACAAAAATACTAAATAGCTAATCAGTTTTCAGTGGATAATGAGAATTTTTTTAAAGATTCTTTATTGTTTTTGGAGAACTAAAATATTTTATTTCATATTATCTGTTTAAAATATTTCTGAATCTATATATAAATTATTTACCTTTTGCTATCCAAATAAATTAAATGAAAAAAAAAAAACCTTTATTTATTCATATATACACTCACTGGCCACTTTATTAGGTACACCTTACTAGTACCAGGTTGGACCCCCTTTTTTGCATTCAGAGCTGCCTTAATCTTTCGTGGCATAGATTCAACAAGGTACTGGAAATATTCTTCAGAGATTTTGGTTCATATTGTCATGATAGCATCACGCAGTTGCTACAGATTTGTCAGCTGCACATCAATGATGCGAATCTCCCGTTTCACCACATCCCACTTGTGCTCTATTGGATTGAGATCTGGTGACTGTGGAGGCCATTTGAGTACAGTGAAGTCATTGTCATGTTCAAGAAACCAGTCTGAGATGATTCACGCTTTATGACATGGCGCGTTATCCTGCTGGATGTAGCCATCAGAAGATGGGTACACTGTGGTCATAAAGGGATGGACATGGTCAGCAACAGTACTCAGGTAGGCTGTGGCGTTGATACAATGCTCAATTGGTACTAATGGGCCCAAAGTGTGCCAAGAAAATATCCCCCACACCATTACACCACCATCATCAGCCTGAACTGTTGATACAAGACAGGATGGATCCACGTTTTCATGTTGTTGACGCTACCATCTGAATGTAGCAGCAGAAATGGAGACTCATCAGACCAGGCCACGTTTCTCCAATCTTCCATTGTCCAATTTTGGTGAGCCTGTGTGAATTGTAGCCTCAGTTTCCTGTTCTTAGCTGACAGGAGTGGCACTCTGTGTGGTCTTCTGCTGCTGTAGCCCATCCACCTCAAGGTTGGACGTGTTGTGTGTTCAGAGATGCTCTTCTGCAGACCTCAGTTGTAACAAGTGGTTATTTGACATTCAACTGTTAACATTCTATCAGCTGGAACCAGTCTGGCCATTCTCCTCTGACCTCTAGCATCAACAAGGCATTTGCGCCCACAGAACTTCCGCTCACTGGATATTTCCTCTTTTTCAGACCATTTTCTGTAAACCCTAGAGATGGTTGTGTGTGAAAATCCCAGTAGATCAGCAGTTTCTGAAATACTTAGACCAGCCCGTCTGGCACTAACAACCATGCCATGCTTAAAGTCACTTAAATCACCTTTCTTACCCATTCTGATGCTCGGTTTAAACGGTAGCAGATCATCTTGACTATGTCTACATGCCTAATTACATCGAGTTGCTGCCATGTGATTGGCTGATTAGAAATTTGTTGGACATGTGTACCTAATAAAGTGGCTGGTGGGTGTGTATTCAGATATTTTGAGACTAAAACAAAAATAGACAAATTATTTTTTTTTATATATGAATCACAAACAAAATTGGATGCTGCCCTCTTGATTTATTGACAACAGCAACAAATAGACTGTAAAATAAAATCCGGTGTAAATATTATAATTTAAGATTTATACCTTCAGCAGTATGTCCGTCATGAAGAGAACGCTGTACCACATGGTAAACTGACCAATGAACTCCTCATCCAGCCTTGGCACTCCACTCTGAGACTTCTGTTAAACACAGACACACACAATACACATTAACTGAGTTCAATTAAGTTTAAATTACACAAAATTCAACAACATGCTGATTTGCAATTCATCATCTGAACTGCAGGGTCAGAAATTAATGAGGAATTTCTAAAAGTGGACTAATTAGAGTGGTTTAAATTAGTGGGCGTTCAAAACGCACCAATCAGAGACATCTGGATTAGTCACCACAGAAAATGGACCAATCAGAGGCATTTAAATAAGTCACCAATGAATGAACCAATCAGTGCTGTTTATATCAGTCACAACTGAAAACATACCATTTAGAGCTATTTCAGATAAGTTGCCAATAAAATGAATCAATTACAGTCGTTTAGTTTGGTCATCACTGAAAATGCACCAATCAGAGGCACTCAGATTAGTCGCCACAGAAAATAAACCAATCAGAGGCACTCAGATTAGTCGTCACTGAAAATGAACCAATCCGAGTCATTTAAATGAATCGCCACTGAAAATGGGCAAATCAGAGATATTCAGATTAGTCACAACTGAAAATGAACCAATCAGAGGCATTCAGATTAGTCAGTACTAAAAATAAACCAATCAGAGGCACTAAGATCAGTCAGTACTGGAAATAAACCAATTAGAGGCACTCAGATCAGTCAGCACTGAAAATGAACCAATCAGAGGTATTCAGAGTAGTCAGCACTCAAAATGAACCAACCAGAGGCACTCAGATTAGTCACCACTGAAAATTAAACACTCAGAGGCACTCAGATCAGTCGACACTGACAATGAACCAATCAGAGGCACTCAGATTAGTCAGCACTGAAAATAAACCAATCAGAGGCACACAGATCAGTCAGCACTGAAAACAAACCAATCCAAGGCACTCAGATCTGTCAGCACTGAAAATGAACCAATTAGAGGCACTCATATTAGTCACCACTGAAGAAGAAAGCCTTTAAAATAAAGTGTGTATATCTCACTGCAGCCTGCAGCAAATCTCTGTAGTTGGAGTTCCCTGACAGACTCCAGACCCCATCAAAGACAGACAGAAAACTTATGCCCAGCTCCACAAACATCATCAGCAGGAATGGCAGCACAAACATCGGGCCCTGAAACACACACACACAAACGCACACATGAGAATCAATCACACATTGAATTATTGAATACCTTTGAATAATAATAGAAGAAAAAGTAAGAAAATGAAAGAGAGAAATGATTTATTGGTTATTATAGAGTGATCAGCTCTGAAATGTGTCATTTGGAGAGACTTCTCGTTTCCCGTGTTTCTCCGCCTTCATAAATATTGGGACAAGCTCTCCTTCTGGAAGCTGGGTAAATATTGGTGTCGGCTTCAGAAGTGCACACTCGTACCCACTGAAGCACTGCTTATGCACAAACACTCACACACACACACACATGCGCACACACACATGCACACAAAATAAAAGTAACACAGAATTGGCTTATTCAGCACAAAGAGAGTTACAAATTTAGTATGTATATTTGACTTCAGTCACACAGGTTTATTATTGTTCTTGTAAACAGCCCAATAAGGAGGAGTTATTTGCTGTATTGAATATGGTGTGTGTTCAATTAACAGCAATCCTGGTACAAAAAGACATTATTATGTATGTTCCAGGGTGAAGGAAATATGTTTGCTATAACGTATATACTGTATATATTCATTTATTCATTTTCCTTCGGCTTAGTCTCTATTTTAGAGGTCGCCACAGCGGAATGATCCACCAACTTTTCCAGCATATGTTTTTCTGCAGCGGATGCCCTTCTAGCTGCAACCCATTACTGGGAAACATCCATACACACTCATTCACACACATACACTACGGACAATTTAGCTCATTCAATTCACCTATAGCGCATGTGTTTGGGTCCGGAGCACCCGGAGGAAACCCACGCCAACAGTGATTTTTACATAATAGGTCCACTTTAATGTGTTTTATAATGTATGACTGTGTTCATTAACCACATTTGCACGAATCAATCAGAGGCTCTCAGATCAGTTAGCACTGAAAATGAACCAATTAGAGGCACTCAGAATAATCACCACTGAAAATGAACCAATCAGAGGCACTCAAATTAATCGCCACTGAAAATGAACCAATCAGAGGCACTCAAATTTATCGCCACTGAAAATGAACCAATCAGAGGCACTCAGATTAGTCAGCACTCAAAATGAACCAATCAGAGGCACTCAGATTAGTCACCACTGAAAATGAACCACTCAGAGGCACTCAAATTAGTCAGCACAGAAAACAAACCAATCAGAGGCACTCAGATGATTTAGCTCATTCAATTCACCTATAGCACATGTGTTTGGGTCCGGAGCACCTGGAGGAAACCCATGCCAACAGTGATTTTTACATAATAGGTCTGCTTTAATGTGTTTTATAATGTATGACTGTGTTCATTAATCACATTTGCACGAATCAATCAGAGGCTCTCAGATCAGTTAGCACTGAAAATGAACCAATCAGAGGCACTCAGATTAATCACCACTGAAAATGAACCAATCAGAGGCACTCAAATTAATCGCCACTGAAAATGAACCAATCAGAGGCACTCAGATTAATCGCCACTGAAAATGAACCAATCAGAGGCACTCAGATTAGTCAGCACTCAAAATAAACCAATCAGAGGCACTCCGATTAGTCAGCACTCAAAATGAACCAATCAGAGGCACTCAGAGGCACTCAAATTAGTCAGCAGAGAAAACAAACCAATCAGAGGCACTCAGATGATTTAGCTCATTTAATTCACCTATAGCACATGTGTTTGGGTCCGGAGCACCTGGAGGAAACCCATGCCAACAGTGATTTTTACATAATAGGTCCGCTTTAATGTGTTTTATAATGTATGCCTGTGTTCATTAACCACATTTGCATGTATTTATGTTTGAGTTGAAGTAAACAGTACCTTGCGCTTAGAGAAAAAGGCCAGAAGAGCAGCGATAGACATAGAAATCAGCATCAGAATATTAGTGCCGATGTCAACTGGAAAAAAAACAGATAAAAGAAATCTACAATTGATAATAACTTATATATTGATTCATTACAGTTTTTCTCAGTGGCTTTGGTGCATTTCTCACAACACTATTTACATTTGCACAACAGTTCATGCATTTCTCAAAACAATTAGTCATTTGTGCACATCACAGTAGCAGTTTCTCATTCATTCCAACAAATTGCAAATGCTTTTGGACATCCATTAATTGCTTTCACAACTCTTTGCTGTTTGTAACATTATCATTTGCTTTTGTCATGTCAGTCAAAATGAACTAAACTTGTGAATGCTGACAAGTCATTTCATATAAAACTAGTCCTCATTTCATTACTTGAGTCATTACATACAAAAATGTTGAACTAGTTGTCAAAATCTGTCTAGCTAATTTTATTTTTTAAAAAATAATCTTTTTTTTTTCTGAAAATGTCTTCTAAATTGAACAATTTCATGAATGATTTACAGACCTACAGTATGTTGTAGGTTCACTTCCAATATGTACTGCAATATTGTTTACAGTGCCTGGTAATACAGTACAGTACTCTATCCAAAAGGAGTTTATGTTTGTTGTAAATAAGGGTGTATTTATTCTTTTGCACAATGCTGTCAATAAATAAGAATTGTAAAGAGCAAATGTGAAACACATATTCAGTGTCTTGTACTCAGATACCTCACTAAATGCAGTGATGTCTAACTTTACTGTAGTTTTCAAATGGCTGTGCAAATAGTATATAGTGCTGTCTTGAGCATTTTCAGCAAGTGTCATCAAAATCTGACTTTATTGCATAGGAAAAAATGTACAGAGTAAAGTGTCATAATGAAAACATGATAAATGACTTGTTCATAAATGTGTGTGCGTTTCTGTCTCTATGCATATTTCTGTGTGTGTGTGTGTGTGCTTGTGTGTGTGTTTGTTTGTGCGTTTCTGTCTCTATGCATATTTCTGTGTGTGCGTGTGTGTGTGTGTGTGTGTGTGTTTGTGTATGTGTGTGCACATGTGCGTGTGTGTGTATCCGTGTGTGTGCCTCTGTGTCTGCATATTTCTGTGTGTGTGTGTGTGTGTGTCTGTGTTTGTGTCTCTGTATCTGTGCATATTGCTCTGTGTGTGTGTGTGACTCTCTGTGTGTTTGTCTGTCTGTGTGCATGTGTGTGTCTGTGTGTCTTTCTGTTTCTTTGCCTGTGTCTCCTTCTGTCTGTTTGCCTGTGTCCGTGTGTGTCTTTCTGTATGTGTATGTGTGGGTGTGTGTCTGTGTGCATCTGTTTGTGTCTGTGTTTGTGTGTGTCTCTCTTTGTGTATCTTTGTGTGTGCGTTTGTCTGTCTGGTGTCAGGACTATTCATCTTGATGACACTGACACTTTCATTGACTTGAATACTTGCTTTTGAGGAATGAGCTATTCATTTTGAGCAAAGGTCAACAAGGTTTTGCAGTTTGTACTAATTGTTTTGAGAAATGCATTAACTGTTGTGCAAATGTAAACAGTGTTGTGAGAAATGCACCAAAGCCACTGAGAAAAACTGTAATAAGTTGATATTATTATACATGTCAAACAAATCACACTGCTACTCGTCTGATATTGCTCATTTAATTTATTTATTTCATTCTTATTTATATAACACATTACCATTACATTCACATAATGCATTTTTACACCCATTGATGCAGGTTAAAGGTTTTGAAATTGGAAAAAGGACATGTTTTAGGTGTTGGAAAGAAGAGTGTGAACTGAACTCACAGATATGCTGACTTCTGGGAGTTGTGTACTCACTGTAGGGCACAGGAAAAGCCTTTTTCCCCCTGCAGGTTGACAGGACGATGCTCACCAGCTTCAGCATGTTCACAATCTAGAGAGAGAGACACACAGATTTACACAGAGAGACACGGGTACACAGACACACACATGCACACAGACAGACAAACGCACACACAAAGATACACAAAGAGAGACTCACACAAACACAGACACAAACAGATGCACACAGACACACACCCACACATACACATACAGAAAGACACACACGGACACAGGCAAACAGACAGAAGGAGACACAGGCAAAGAAACAGAAAGACACACAGACACACATATGCACACAGACAGACAAACACACAGAGAGTCACACACACACAGAGCAATA
>CAIGQZ010001198.1:904228-921728 GCA_903798205.1 Danio tinwini | reverse complement strand
GATTGTATGTTCATGGCCAGATTGGGTAGTTAATTATACATGAATACAGGTAAATTAAGACCTGTTAAAAAAAGATTTAAGACCTACAACACAATATTTCAGTAGATTTAAGACTTTTTAAGTCCTAAAATTTAGCTTTTGAGATTTAAGACATTTTAAGACCCCGCGGAAAACCTGAAGTGTAACTAGAAATTTGAAAAATATTTAGACATTTCAATTTATGAAGAACATAATAATAAAACATTACCACTGCCCACTTTTATATTTAACTTCCTAAAAGGATTGGCTGATCAGACGCAACATATTTTTAACAAATCCATGTTTACGTTAACCCAATGTGTTATTACAGCTTCATCAAATAACGTTTCTTCTAGAGCAAATTGTGAAACATTACACACATTTTAAACACCTCATGAATAAGTATCTTTACTAAAACCAAATGTTTGCTCAGTAAATGATCATAACTTCAAAATGGCAGCAGCTTCCTCTATCTGCACTTCTCCTTTAACTCTATGCATTGAATAAACATCAAAGCAACAAAACCACTGTATACTGTCAAAAGAAATCTACCTCATAGTTTATTACAATCTAAACCTCCTGCAAACAGCCACAATTAGACACACAGCATGACAATTCAGTAGATTAATGTAATGTAACTATTTAAGAGCACATTATTCAGTGTGTGTGTGTGTGTTGTATATGAAGCTTTTACCAGGTAATAAAAGGCGAATACGAGGGTCGCTGTGCTGACATGACAGCAGAGTGTACGTCCTCCAGACATCTTTTCTCTTCGACTTTTTTTTCTCCACGATGAGACAAACAATCTGAAAGTGTCACATATAGAGTCAGAAAAAACGCAGACTGTTAACCATGCAAGTTCCTGTTATGTGGACACAGCTTCCTGTATGTTTCTGAGAAGCTGATGATTATGTGTTTATATCTCACAGGACAATTTTAGAGATTTTCATCAGAGCTTCCTATTAAACGTTAAATTCTGAGAAGAGATTCCATGATTTTAATGCGCATTTAGTAACGTAACTAAAAAATAAGATGATTAAACACTGATGACTGATATACAGCTGTGGAAAAAATATGTAATTGAGAAGTTATGGGCGGCACTGTGGCTCAGTGGTTAGCACCGTTGCCTCACAGCAAGAAGTTTGCTGGTTCAAGTCCCAGCTGGGTCAGTTGGCATTTCTGTGTGGAGTTTTGCATGTTCTCCCTGTGTTAGCGTGGGTTTCCTCTGGGTACTCCGGTTTCCCCCACAAGTCCAAAGACATACGGTACAGGTGAATTGGAGGAACTAAATTTGCCATAGTGTATGAGTGTGAATGAGTGTGTGAATGAGCGTGTATGGGTGTTTCCCAGTACTGGGTTGCAGGTGGAAGGGCATCCGCTGTGTAAAACATATGCTGGATAAGCTGGCGGTTCATTCCGCTGTGGCGACCCCTGATGAATAAAGGGACTAAGCCGAAGGAAAATGAATGAATGAAAAGTCATGACTAAAGTGTAATTAATTCATTTGAATAAGTTAATCAGGTTTCAACTTAATAAATATTTTGATTTATGTCATTTTTGCAAGTTCATTTGCAACCATTTTACAGCATATGAAAAAAATAAAGACCAAACGTCCCCACAAGTACAGCAATACCAGTAAGTTTTGACCTTGTGGGGACATTTTTGTCTCCATGAGGAAAACAACTCATGAATTACAGCAGGGGTGTCCAAACTCAGTCATGGAGGGTCAGTGTCCTGCAAAGTTTAGTTCCAACCCCAATCAGACACACCTGGGCTAGCTAATCAAGCTCTTACTAGGCTTTCTAGAAACATCCACGCAGGTGTGTTGAGGCAAGTTGGAGATAAAATCTGCAGGACACCGGTCCTCCAGGACTGAGTTTGGACAGCCCTGAATTACAGTGCAAAACAAATCTGTAATTTTTTGGTTTATTTCCGGAAGCTGTGGTGCCGGAAAAAAAACCCGTAAAATAATGGCCGTTAAGTTACAGAAATTTATTGTAAAATAACAGAGGTTGAAGTACAGAAATTTCTGTAATTTAACAGCCGTTATTTTACTGTTTTTTTCAGCACCCCAGCTGCCGGAAATAAACCATAAAATTATGGATTTTTTTACAGTGTATACAGGGTTTCTGCAGATATAGTAATGTCAAATTTAAGACTTTAAGACCTTTTTAAGACCATTAAGTATTAAATTTAAGACCTATATCACAATATCAAAAACACGCATACATATAAAGAGAAAATACTAAATCACAAAATTAGTAGTAAAATAAATGTATTCAAATTGAACAGTACTAAAGACAGGTTGGATGCACCATTGAACTACAGAAAAAACAAACAAACAAAAATCTTAAGTCTGATTTATACTTTTGCCTGGCGCCACATCGCACACCTCACGAAACGGACGAGGCTTTTATACTTGACGCATTCGCCATTGAGATATTCTTTTAAATGACAGGGGGCGGTCTAAAAAAAACAGACAGTAAAATCAGACGGATAAACAGAAGTAGAAAGTTTCCGGAACTGGTCATATCATTAATATCATTCAAGATAATTGTTTTTATTATTTTTATAATTTATTATAAAGATTTTTTATAACCATTCAAGATTTTAAATCAAATTTTTTTCTAATCTAAATGATGCATCACTTGCTTTTGTTCATATCTCTGACAGTTCTACCTATTTAAGGTAAATATTAATGGCAACAGAACTTCAATTTCTACAATTATATTTTTTTATGGCAAGAATAAAAAACAAAAACATACAATATATGATCACGCATGGACGGATCATAAAGAAGATGTGTGTACAGTCATACCCGTTTCAGACAAAATCTCTTCAAAGTGTTTCATATTCAACTCAAATCAAACGCGGCGCCGCGCGAACTGTTCACTCGAGTCTCAAACCATTTTATGAGCTCTGCCAGCCGAAACCATGCCGCGCACACCCAAAGCGAACGTCCACAAACACAGTGATGATGTCACATTTGCCACGCACAGAGTTTAATAGCAGAGAGCTGATTGGCTATTGCATGTCGGCCTCATTTGTAGTTGTGATACAGCAAATTACAATTGGACTAGTGGAATGAAGAACTACAACACCTCGGAAACCAAGCAATAACAACAAAAAATAATTTAAGTGAGCGTTAGATATAGCGTTACATAGACATCGGATAATTAAGACCTGTGCAAAATATTTAAGACAGAGAACAGCAAATTTAAGACTTTTTAAGACCCCGCAAAAGCCCTGGTATATAGTGTTATGAAAAAAATAATATATAAGGGAAGAGCAAGGACAAAAGTAAAACATTTTTATAAAAAACTCATTTTAAAAGATAATGTTTTAGACAGGAATATATTATTGATGCGGTTAATAACTCATAACAGTGCTCTATCAAAATCAGCTGTTATACTTCATCAGTGTAGAACAACTCTAATATAACTTCACTTTAAACTAAAGTTGCACATTGTTACTTTTGACCCCATAAGCAGGGACAAAAGTAACACACAGCTGGGTCAAAAGTAACACAACAATATGTGCTAGATTTACTGGCTCAATCTTGTTTATTTTATCTGACTACGACCTTGTTAATGTTCACTGCAAACATAATTGGTTGTTTATTTTTGCCAAAAATATTAAACTGCATTTTCATTTTTGGGCAGCACGGTGGCGCAGTGGGTAGCGATCTCGCCTCACAGCAAGAAGGTTGCTGGTTCCAACCTCGGCTTGGTCAGTTGGCATTTCTGTGTGGAGTTTGCATGTTCTCCCCGTGTTGGCGTGGGTTTCCTCCGGGTAAATAAAATAAAATAAGGTCTGAATATTAGCAGTGAGACATAAATAACAGTGTTACTTTTGTACCCACAGGAACTCCTGTCATTTCAATCTGATTTACTTTTAAACTGAAAAACTCAAGGATGCGTTATTGCACTAAATAACCTGCAGATCGATCATTAGTGTGATGCATGAAAAGTGAAACACAACTTGTAATGAGGAAAAAAGAACCGCTACAATGATTTACTTTATGCACTTAAAAGCTGAAATTCAGACCAAACTATGGGACACATTCCTGAAATCAGCTGATATTGGGCAGCTCTATCAAGGGTTGCATGCTGAATGTGCTCTTATAGCCTGGAAATCAAATGCTGTCAGGGCTTCAAGAAAATCACTTTGTTTCTTTGATCCCACGCTTTAGCCTGTACATTAGAAACATCATGTTTTGATTAATTCATTTTACAAAGATTTTATCTTAGTTTTAAGTTGGCTTGATTTGTCATTTTTACAGTATATGAAAATAAAAATATGAAATTTTGATTCAATTTATAATTAATTGTTTTATATTATGTAAACTACTGATAACATTGCAAGTCTAAAATAAAATAAAAAT
The DNA here is from genome assembly GCA_903798205.1 of Danio tinwini. NCBI lineage: Eukaryota > Metazoa > Chordata > Actinopteri > Cypriniformes > Danionidae > Danio > Danio tinwini. The sequence goes on along the minus strand of CAIGQZ010001198.1, from coordinate 917,326 downwards.
GTCATTTAGATTTTTTTTGCCAAAAAATAACAAAAAATAGCCATTTTTAGACTCGATTACAAAGTTTTATTGTTTTTCTTTTCATTTCAATGGCTTCACTTCAAAAGAGTTAAATAAAGATTGATCTTTGATGAAATAATCCTGATTTTCCATCACAATAAATAAATATATTTGTTATTCTGACCAGAAAAAACTTAATATGGCAATATTCATTTATTAATTTTCCTTCAGCTTGGTCGCTTTATTTATCAGAGGTTGCCACAGCGGAATGAACCGCCAACTTATCCAGCGTATGTTTTACACAGCAGATGTCCTTCCAGCTGCAATCCAGCACTAGGAAACACCCATTCACTCTCAAATTCACCCTTATACACTACGGCCAATGGTGGGGGAAACCGGAGCACCCAGAGGAAAGCCACGCCAACACAAGGAGAACATGCAAACTCCACAGAAATGCCAACTGACCCAGCCAGCACTCCAACGGCCGTCTTGCTGTGAGGGGACAGTGCCAACCCCTGAGCCACCGTGCCGCCAAAATGACAACATATTATTTGACATTTGAAATGAGACTTGTATATAATAACATTTTACTCAAACCCATACCTAAAAAAATCCATATAGAGAAACTGATATTATTTTTTCCACAGCATATTTACTCTGACGCCACACACAATATCATGCAAAGAAAGTACAATAATTACCTGATGCAGAAACTGATCGAGGTTTTCCAGCTTCTAAAAGGATAAATTTGAGGCAAATTGATAATAATAACAGAAAATAAAACCAAGATTGGGTATATGCATGCACAAAACTACATTAGGAATAAAAGAGTTTTGTTTTAAAGTGACATAACTGAGCAAATGTTTCCCAGAGATGGTTTGCGGCTGGAAGGGCATCCGCTGCGTAATATCGTGCTGGATAAGTTGGCGGTTCATTCTGCTGTGGCGACCCCGTATTAATAAAGGGACTAAGCCGACAAGAAAATGAATGAATAACTGAGCAAATGACACTTAATAACACTTGTCATAAGCATGCATAAAATCTCATTCACATTCATGCTGTGTCGTGTCATGACTCATGACTGTAAAGGTTTCATGGCAGTCTTATGAACACCTTCAAAAAAAGTGTTAGTAATATGAATATGATGAAATTGTCCTATTACAATATTAAAGCAGGACACTATAACTATAAATACTGAGTAATATATAACCCATTCAGAATCATATAAACTATTATTTTCAAATGATCTTTTAGTAAAAGTTGCATTATAAATTAAAGCAATATTGCATTAATAATGCAATGTATTTATATAGTGCATTTATTGTGTATGGCCATACACCCAAAGCGCTTCACAATCATGGGGGGGGGTCTCTCCCCACCACCACCACCAATGTGCAGCATCCATTTGGATGATGCGATGGCAGCCACAGAACAACAGCGCCAGTGCGCTCACCACACACCAGCTATAGTGGAGTGAAGAGACAGTGATAGAGCCAATTCGGTAAATGGGATGATTGGCCATGATGGTAAGGGCCAACGAAGGGAATTTGGCCAGGACATAAGCAACTGCAAAACACTAACAACAAAGTTTTGACATTTATATGGATTTAAAAGAATAGTTTATCCCCAAAAATGTAAATGTACTTACTTTTTACTCTCCTTTAAGTGGTTCCAAACCTTTATAAGTTTCTATCTTCTGTAAACACTAAAGAAGATATTTTGAAGAAAGCCAAAAACCTGTAACCATTGACTTTCATAGTAGGAAAAACAAATACTATGAAAGTCAATGGTTACAGGTTTCCAACATCCTTTGAAATATCTCCTTTCCTGTTCAAAAGAAGAAAGTCAAACAGGCTTGAAACAAGTAAAAGAAGTGTAAACGATGACAGAATTTTCATTTCCGGGTGAAATATCGCATTAATACTAAAAAAAATCATTTATAATATATTTAATGAACTTAAAAAAATGAAAAATCTATTTATTCTACCTTATGAGGGCTAATAATAGTACTCTAAATAAAAGTAAAATGTAATTTTTCATAAACTGTTCTTTCAGCATCCATTAGGGTACCCCAAACATGACTGAAGATTTCATTTACACTCATTTCATTTGTATCAAATATTAAAAGGTCAAATTAACCAGCAAACAAGCTGCAGATGTTAACTTTCATCTAGCAGCATTTCACACTGTGTATATATACAAGCAAAACCAGTGGCCGGAAGTGGAAGGAAACCAGAGCTTGCAACTGCGCATGTCTGATGGTTATATTAACACTGTGGAGATGTGAACATGCAGCGTTTCTGTACAAAACGACATTAAAAACGGAGCAACTTTTTTTGTCTAGTCTTTTATCCATTTGTCCTAATGGTCAAAAATGACCCGCCTTCACTAAATCTCTACAATAAATAATCTTATCTCAATCCATAATTCTATTTTGCATAAAGAAACAACCTCATCATTCATCACAAACACTAAATGTCTGTTTTCCGTCATCGGTGTGAGTATTTCATCAATACTTAATCAGTAGGCACCACTCAGTTTTTTTACTAAAGTAAAGGTTTATAAGGAGTACGTTTTGACCTTGTGGGGACATTTTTGTTGGTCTCCATGAGGAAAAAAGACTCATAAATTATATTAAGTATTATGAAAATGTAAAAATGCAGATGAAAGAAAGAATATATAGTCTGCACAGCAGAAACATCATTACGTCTATAGGCTCTAACCCTAACACATGAAGATACAATATGTGTGTCTGTAGTTTTTATGGTACAGTTTTATAGCTGGTGGGTCAAAATTGTCAATGAAGACAATCTTTGTGCTCTACTTGTGTAAAGCCTTCATGAAAATATGAATATAGAATAAGGGAATTTTTTCTTTTTTTCTAATGCTGGGATAATTTTAGAAAAAGTAATCAAACCTCAAGATATATTAAAACACCCCCTTCCCCCCGTAAAAATTGTCAAAACAGGAGAGTTAATAAAGCTATAGAGAAAAAAAATGAAAGCATGCAGTGATGAGAAGCGAATAAGCAAGCTATTTTAGAGGAGGAATGAAGGCTTTAAACTATATAAGAAAAAACTTCAGGAGTTTGTTGAAGTCTTGAGTTCAGTGCTCTTGTAAAACAGCGCCCTCTCGTGGCATATGCTTGTTTTTAATTCCTGATTGAGCTAAAAGAGGGCAGTTTTTTTTTATTCTGGGCCCTGCAAATTCTGTTTGTGTCCTCAACACTCACAGGTTAAGTGCCAATAATATGCCCAAATTTAGCTCCCTAAATGTCCGTTCATAGCAAAAATCCGTAGTGAAACAAAACTGTAGCGCAGCATTTAGATAAAGCACAACTAAATCTTTCGCGACTATCACCTTTCTCTTTATTGCGTTTGTGACAAAAGCATAAAATGTTGTGAACACTGTGTCCAATAATTTTTAAAAGATATTTTTCACTCACTCTTATTTGTATTATTATGATGGAATAGTGGACGGACACGGCGAAACGCAAGGGGGAAAATTAGTTTGCACCACTACTAGATACTACTGTCTGTCGTTTAACATTTCTTTCATAAAACACCTGTCTTTCATTATTTCAAAATTGACCCTGCTTTCTTTTAGTGGTCAACTCTCTGACGCTTCCCGATATATAAACGTAAACCCTGCCGACTTTAATCTGATTGGTCATCACAATCATTTTGCGCAATTAAAATGTATAAAACAAACATTTAAACCCTTTTGTCATCCTAAAATCAAACACAGCACTCTATAACTAATTGTAGTAGTGGACAATGTTCAAATATTGACTGGGATTATTTGGCTATTTCTACTTATCGAGAGGGATCTTTTTAGCTTAAACATCCCTTAAAGAGATAGTTCACCTAAAAAATTTTATTCTGTTATTGTTTACTCAATGACGACTTATTTCTAACCGGTTTAAGTTTCTTTCTTCTCTTGAATTTCTCGTGAAGATATACTAAAGAATCTGTATATGAAAAAGCAGCCATTGACTTACATAATTTTTCAACATTCTTCAGAATATCTTGATTTTTGTTCAACAGAGTAAATGAATAAAAGTTTAAAGCCACTCGAGTGTGAGTAAATAGTGAAGATATTTTCATATTTGGGCGAACTCTCCCATTAAACACTGCGCATTAACCAAAACACAGCAGAGTTTCAGAGAAAGAGCAGTTTAATAGCTCCTGCGCTACAACAAAAACAGAAGACAAACATATTAATAAAGGAAAATACTGCCAGCGGATCTTCAGTCTCTCTGCACCCTGAAACACAACAGAAAGGTTTATCAGTAATGTCAGGCATTAGCACAAAACCTTCCAACATGAGACAGATATGATGGTGTTAGTTTATTTGTAATAGTGAACATGTCTATATTGCTAATGTTATTGTTTTTATTAGCATGCACATGTTAGTTCCAAAAGCAAAAACACTTTTTTCCAGCAGTGACCTTTTACACAAAATAAAAAAAATACAAATAAAATAAAAAAAATAATACTTAATTATAATAATAACATAATACATAATTAGATTTTTTCTTTACAACACAAGAATTTTTTTTATTAAAATCTATAAATATGTTTACAGGGAGTGCAGAATTATTAGGCAAAGGAGTATTTTGACCACATCATCCTCTTTATGCATGTTGTCTTACTCCAAACTGTATAGGCTCGAAAGCCTACTACCAATTAAGCATATTAGGTGATGTGCATCTCTGTAATGAGAAGGGGTGTGGTCTAATGACATCAACACCCTATATCAGGTGTGCATAATTATTAGGCAACTTCCTTTCCTTTGGCAAAATGGGTCAAAAGAAGGACTTGAAAGGCTCTGAAAAGTCAAAAATAGTGAGATATCTTGCAGAGGGATGCAGCACTCTTAAAATTGCCAAGCTTCTGAAGCGTGATCATCGAACAATCAAGCGTTTCATTCAAAATAGTCAACAGGGTCGCAAGAAGCGTGTGGAAAAGCGTGCGTCCTTCTTTCATATAAGAAATATTGCTAAATTGCGAAGTATGCTATCCATCTCAGATGCAGAAAAGCTAGCTCATGCTTTCATGACTTCTAGGCTGGATTACTGTAATGCTCTGTTTGCTGGTTGCCCAGCATCCTCTATTAACGAACTTCAGCTAGTACAAAATGCAGCTGCCAGAGTTCTTACCAGGTCTAGAAAATTTGATCATATCACCCCAATTTTATCCTCCTTACACTGGCTGCCTGTTAAGTTTCGTATTGAATTTAAAATATTGCTTCTTACCTATAAAGCCTTAAATAATCTAGCTCCTGTTTATCTAACCAACCTCTTGTCTCGCTACAATCCAACCCGCTCTTTAAGATCTCAAAACGCAGGGCTTCTTGTAGTACCTAGAATAGCAAAGTCGAGTAAAGGAGGTCGAGCCTTCTCATTTATGGCCCCTAAACTCTGGAATAGCCTTCCTGATAATGTCCGAGGCTCAGACACACTCTCACTCTTCAAAACTAGATTAAAGACCTATCTTTTTAGCAAAGCATACACTTAGTGCATTACATAGCGGTATGACGCATGATGTGCCCCACACACGATTTTGCTTCTTGTTTATATACACTATGAACAGCAGCTACGCTAATTATTCTCCGTATTCTGTATTTCCACCTGGGGGTACTCATCTCGAGACCCTCAGACTATGCAGTGCCACTGATGCAATCCAAGACCAGCGACGAGACGATCCCAAGGTTTCCAGTCCAGGCCGTATCCTGAGCTGCTGCTGTGGTGGTCATGATGGAGAGCATGAGACTGATTCCTGTGATGCTCCAAGGACAGACGTGTCTTCACTGAGGTCCAGCTACTGCGCCTAGACTGCAGCCCTGCACAAGACGTTTGGCCATAGGAGAAATGGTCGTGCCCAACTGAGCCTGGTTTCTCTCGAGGTTTTTTAAATTCTTCACTTTCACCAATTGGTGAAGTTTTGTCCTCAGCGCTGTCGCCACTGGCTTGCATGGTTCGGGATCTGTAGAGCTGCGCATCGATGGAATTGCTCCACAGTGTTTGGACTCTCAGTAGTGATTATTAAACCACACTGAACTGAGCTAAACTGAACTTAAACACTGAAAACTGAACTGACACTGTTTCAATTCACTATAAACTTCTATGTGAAGCTGCTTTGACACAATTTACATTGTATAAGCGCTATACAAATAAAGATGAATTAAATTGAATTGAAAAACCAAGGCGCAAAATAACTGCCCATGAACTGAGAAAAATCAAGCGTGCAGCTGCCAAGATGCCACTTGCCACCAGTTTTGCCATATTTCAAAGCTGCAACATCACTGGAGTGCCCAAAAGCACAAGGTGTGCAATACTCAGAGACATGGCCAAGGTAAGAAAGGCTGAAAAACGACCACCACTGAACAAGACACACAAACTGAAACGTCAAGACTGGGCCAAGAAATATCTCAAGACCTTTTCTAAGGTTTTATGGACTGATAAAATGAGAGTGAGTCTTGATGGGCCAGATGGAAGGGCCCGTGGCTGAATCGGTAAAGGACAGAGAGCTCCAGTCCGACTCAAACGCCAGCAAGGTGGAGGTGGAGTACTGGTTTGGGCTGGTATCATCAAAGATGAGCTTGTGGGGCCTTTTCGGGTTGAGGATGGAGTCAAGCTCAACTCCCAGTCCTACTGCCAGTTTCTGGAAGACACCTTCTTCAAGCAGTGGTACAGGAAGAAGTCTGCATCCTTCAAGAAAAATATGATTTTTATGCAGGACAATGCTCCATCACACGCGTCCAAGTACTCCACAGCGTGGCTGGCAAGAAAGGGTCTAAAAGAAGAAAAACTAATGACATGGCCTCCTTGTTCACCTGATCTGAACCCCATAGAGAACCTGTGGTCCATCATCAAATGTGAGATTTACAAGGAGGGAAAACAGTACACCTCTCTGAACAGTGTCTGGGAGGCTGTGGTTGCTGCTGCATGCAATGTTGATGGTGAACAGATCAAAACACTGACAGAATCCATGGATGGCAGGCTTTTGAGTGTCCTTGCAAAGAAACTTGACTATATTGGTCACTGATTTGTTTTTTGTTTTTAAATGTCAGAAATGTATATTAGTGAATGCTGAGATGTTATATTGGTTTCACTGGTGAAAATAAATCATTGAAATGGATATATATTTGTTTTTTGTTAAGTTGCCTAATAATTATGCACAGTAATAGTCACCTGCACACACAGATATCCTCCTAAAATAGCTAAAACTAAAAACAAAATAAAAACTATTTCCAAAATTAATCCTTAAAAATACAACTTGCCTAATAATTCTGCACTCCCTGTAGACTGTAATTGCGGCTGTTCTTCCCGCGTCACTCATCGGTGAACAGCACTTTATTTTCTAAAACCAATCGCAGCCTTTTCTGTTGAGCATGTGAAGACAATGACCAATCATAAGAGTTTAAGAGCTCGCTTGAGAGCGCTCAAAAGGCAAGCGGGATAATATTTACATTAGTTTATATGCTATAAATGCTCATGTTGTCTTCTGTGCATGTCTTGGAGGCATATCGAAAACATTCACAAAGAGTGTTTTCTTTGAGCAGGTAAAATTAAAGGTACAGTTTATATATCTGACTGCTTGTATTAAAAGACTAAATTGTACTACAAATAATATATAAATATTAATATACTTATATATTTTAATAAAAACATTTCTTGTGTTGTGAAGAAAAAATCGAATTATGTATGGAAAGCATCGTCAGTGCATCGTGATGGCATGATAATCGTAACCGAACCGAAATGTTAGACCATTGTAGGTTCACACCCCTACTAATAACTCTGACTTCAACTGTAGACTGTTCATTTGCACAATAAACAAACACATGCATCACCTGCTGTGCCTAAAAGTGTATTGGTGAGAAATCGCAGTGGAAGGCAGGCTCCGCCTCGCAGCCTCTGATTGGCTGGTTGTGGCTAATGTCACCAGACTCCACCTTGATGTTCGGCAGCAGGGGGTCTGGAGTCGGTTTAGGCAGGTTGGGCTGGGATGGAGCTCCCTGAAGCTGGACGTAGTGCTGCTGTGGCAGAAGCTGAGAATACTGGCCATCATGACTCTGTGATGGTACCTGTGGCCGAAACACCGCCTGCGTGTACTGACCCGACTGATTATACAGCTCTGTGCTCCAAGGATAGGCCTGAAATGCTGCATAGAAACACAGGAGTTGTGATTTCTGTGATGCATGGATGAAAGCATGGATGGAATTACAGAATTCAGACATAAAAATTTACACAGAATGTAAGGGAATTAAGCAAATTTAGGATTAACAAATTAGAAGGGGGATATTAGATGTGTCAATATTAAAAGACTTTAAATATAAAGTCAACAATTCGTCCCGTAAAAATGGAAAAGAAAAGCAAATTTCTGATTAAAAAATGAAAAGTGGAACGTTAAATTTCAAATGAAAGAAAAATAATTAATTTATCTATTATTTTATCGTTAATTTACTATCTTCTGCATGTATCTTTCATTTCTATTTTATTATTTACTGTTTGTATTTATTTATTTGTTTGTTTATTTATTTTGTTAATAAATAATTTGTTTCTTTTATTAATTAGACAAGTATAGTGGAATGGTAAGGAGACCCAGAAGGGACGTGATGGTGGGGAAAAAAACTGAGTGGGAGAAAAAAAAAGCTGTGATAGGAAAATATATATATATTAAAGTTTTTTTCCCTCACAAAGATTGCGTTATCTCGCAAAAAAAAGTTTTGTTGTTTTTTGCACAAACACTTCCTATTCACTTCATACATGTCAACCCTCCTGCTTTTGCCTGGATTATCCTGTATTTTACCATTCAATCCTGCTATCATCCAATCATTCAGTATTTTCCCATATTTCTCATTTATTTTTAATCCTGAAAACATGCTGAAATTAATATAAAAATGTCTGCATTCACTTTCTTTCCATTAAAGCTGTGCGTCGATCATCACCCTTCATATGCAACCTCTAGCGAATGCATGTATGAGCCAATAAGTAGTATAATCGCTGACTGACAGACGCACTCCATATGACAAACTGATCCCAGATCAACTTCTGTACACGCCATTTAAAAAGGAACGAAAGTGCAGGACATTTTGGGATATTCGGGTGTGTGTTTAAACAGACAAATACTCTTAATAATATGTGAACATGTCTGTCCTGCGTGTTTTTTATTTCAAACACAACTAATGACAAACTAATGCACAAACAGTATGAAAGTAATGGAATGATTTCATTATAGATCTGTGCATTCTTACAGTGACACTACTGTTGTCAAATACAAAACGAGAGATTGATTTGCTGTCCTTAACTTGTTTATTAACAGAGGTGTCAATTTAAATGGTGTGTACAGAAGGTGATCTGGGATCAGTTTGTCATACGGAGCATCTGAGTCAGAGGTTGCATATGAAGGGGGACGATCGACGCACAGTTTTAATGGAAAATAGTGAATGCAGACATTTTTTATTAAAAATTTCAGCTTGCTTTCAAGATTACAAATACATGAGAAATATGGGAAAAGACTTATTGATAGGATGATAGCGGGACAGAATGTTTAAATACTGGAGAATCCCGGCAAAAACAGGATGGTTGACATGTATGTAGTGAACAGGAAGTGTTTGTGGAACAACAGTTTCGTGAGGGAACGCAAAAAACTTTAAAATATATATTTTCCTATCACTGCTGTTATTTTCTCCCTCTCATTTTTTTTTTCTTCCACCTAGTTTTTTTCCCCATCATCACGTCCCTTTTGGGTTTCTGTAGAATGGTGTAATGAAAGAGTAATTAACTGAACAGAAAAGTGTCAATAAATAAATAAACATTGAAGTAAAAAAAAATGAAAAAATATTTATGAAAAAATAAAATAAATTAAAAAGTAAAAACTAGTTCTAAAATACCTAATACACAGCATTCAGAAAATATATCAGATTTGATGAACAATCATTTCTCGATCCGCAATGCATAGATTAATCATCACAGCCCTATTTAAAAGTGTATAGTGGTAAACTCACCATGAACCCCAGACTGCAGCAGCATCTGGTTGCTGGTCTGAGACTGCAGGTATGTGTGTGCGCTGCTGCTGTAAGTGGGAAGAGTGTTACTGGTGCTGCTGGTCAGGGGCAGAAACTGAGCGCTGCTGCTGCTGCTTTCAGTAGGGTTCGGCGTCAGGTAAGGAGAAGGCGTCAGGTACGAAAGATGTGAATATTTGTGCAGAAGTGTGCTGGATTGCTGCGGCATCATACAGGTTTGTTGAGGTAACAGACTGTTTGTTTGCTGAGACAGGAGACTATTATTCTGCTGGGTTAATACGGTGTTGGACTGCTGAGGGAATGTGTTGAGCTGGAAATTTAAAGTGCTGTTTTGTGAAGCCGAAGTCGTGTAGTCCAGCTTTACCGAGGAGCCCAGCCCGTCATAATCAAACCTGTGAACAGCAAAACACACATCATTAGATCTGAGTGTATTTGCTTTTAGTTAGAACTGATGATTTGAAGCTGTGAGCAAAGCTTGAGAAACATTTAATGATGCAAATTAGCCGTCAGTGTCAACCAATAGGAATAAAGAGGGTAGAGTATGTGATCATGTGGTCTTCTGTGAGATACTATAGTGAAGGGTAGGATTAAAAATATGTATATAATTTAAACAACAATTATAAAATCCTCAACATAAAGTGATATTTTATTGATATAATTTATTTATTTATACAGTTGAGAAATGTTTAACGATGCAAATTCACAGTCAGTGTCAACCAATAGGAATGAAGAGGGTAGAACATGTGATCAGTCTTCTGTGAGTTACTATGGTAAAGGGTAGGATAAAAAATATATAATTTTATTAATATTATTAATAATAATAATAATAATAATAATAATAATAATAAAATCATCAACATGAACTGATTTTATTTTATTTATTTACACAGTTGAGAAACATTTAATGATGCAAATTAGCCGTCAGTGCCAACCAATAGGAATAAAGAGGGTAGAGTATGTGATCATGTGGTCTTCTGTGAGATACTATAGTGAAGGGTAGGATTAAAAATATGTATATAATTTAATTAATAATTATAAAATCCTCAACAAGAAGAGGGTAGAGCATGTGATCAGTCTTCTGTGAGACACTATAGAGAAAGGTATAATTAAAAAATATATAATTTAAATTATTAATAATAATAATAAAAATTATTATTATTATTATAAAATCAACATGAACTGATTTAATTTAATTCAATTTATTTATACATCGGAGAAACATTTAACGTTGCAAATTAGAAGTCTTTTGTGAGATAATATAGAGAAGGGTAAGATTAAAAAAGTATAATAATTTAAGTAATAATAATATCATCATCAACATAAACTGATATTAATATCATTTATTTATACAGTTAAGAAATGTTTAACTATGCAAATTAGCAGTCAGTGTCAACCAATAGGAATAAAGAGGGTAGAGCATGTGATCATGTGGTCTTCTGTAAGACTATAGTAAAGGGTAGGATTAAAAATGATAATAATTTCAACAAAGAATAATAAAATCCTCAACAAAAACTGATTGTATTAATATAATTTATTTATACAAGCATATTTAATTCTAATAATTATTACATTTAGATATAATTGCATCTTATAATACATGAAGGTTGTATATGTTACATGTATATGTTTGTTTTATGCATATTATGGCATATATGTCTTTGCATTAATATTTTTTGTCTGTCTTTGCCATAATATGATATAGTTTACAGTAAAAACAATTGCCCTAAAAATACTGCAGGAAAAGATCACAAACATTAGTAAAACATTAGTTTGGCATATTTTACAGTTCACTAAGACTGCAAATTGTAAACAGAATGCAAACAACAATATTATGAATAATAAATAATAACTCTTTACAATTTTGTGAAACAAACGATGTATTCCTGTGATAAAAAGCTGACTTTTCAGTATTATCATTTTAGATTCACGTGATCCTTCAGAAATCAATATACTGTGTATTTATTATAAATGTTAAAAACAGCTGATCTGCTTAATATTTTGCAACTTGGAAAACAGTTTGTTCGGGACTCTTATGGTAAATAAAGAAAGAACAGTATTTATAAGGCTTATTTGTAACATTATGAATAATTTCAGAGTCACTTTTGAAGCCTGGTGCACATTTTGTTTGTGCCTCCTACCAATAATATAGTCTGCATTGTTTTTGAAAGAAGTCTTTAACAGTTCACCAAGATTGTAAAAAAAACAAACAGACTGACAATAGTAATATTAAGTATTATAACAATTCATAATTGTTTTCAATTCCACAATTTTGCAAAAATGTATTCATTTGATACAAAACTGAATTTTCAGCATTCAGATGATTCACATGATCCTTCAGAAATCATTAAAATATGATTATATCATAAATGCTGAAAACAGTATAGCTAAATATTGCTTAATATTTTGCAACTGAAAAAATGGTTTTCATAAGGCCTCTTATGAAGTATAAAAAAATTAGGACTAATTTGAAACATTATAAATAAATTCTGTCATCTTTGACACTGTACAAAACTTTAAACATGTTATTGGTCACACTATACAAACTATATTATAGTACAAACTATATTACCAATAATATAGCTTGTGCAGTTTTTGAATGACATAATTTACAGTCCATGATTTTCATGCAAACAGTAATATTGTGAAATATTATAATATTACAATTGATAACTGTTTTCTAAAAATTGTATTTATGGCTGTGACACAAAGCTGAATTTTCAGCTTTTCAGCATCATTACTCCAGATTCACATGATCATTCAGAAATCAATATAAAGAGTATATTGTTTAATATTTGCAATGGTTTGTTTAAGATCCTTGTGATGAACAAAAAAATAAAATAACAGTATTTATTATGATTTTTTAAACATTATAAATAAATGTAATAATTTATAAAAATAAGAAAAACAAAAATCTTACTTTTTATTTGTGCCTCCTACCAATAAAGTCTGTATTGTTTTTGAAAGACATCTTTTAGTTCACCAAGACTGCAATCAGACTGCAAAGAGTAATTTTGTGAAATATTATTACAATTAATAACTGCTTTCTTTTTTACAATTTGGAAATATATA
>CAIGQZ010001198.1:825092-868966 GCA_903798205.1 Danio tinwini | reverse complement strand
AATAATAATAATAATAATAATAATAATAATAATAATCAAATAAGTATGTTTAAATTCAACTAAATTCTGAATAATAAAAATAATCAAATAAGTACATTTAAATTAAACTAAATCCTAAATAATAATATTATTATTATTATTATTATTATTATTATTATTATTATTATTATTATTATTATTATTATTATTATTATTATTATTAATATAATAATAATAATAATAATAATAGTAAATTCAACATATTAGAGACTGGAACAATGATGCTGAATCTTCAGTTTTAAATCAAAGGAATTAATTACATTTTATAATACATTAAACTAACAATCTGTTAGACGAAATCATAAAAATACTGCCCATTTTACTGCATTTTGATCAGTTAAATGCAGCTTTACTCTATATGCATGAGAAAGACTCCAAACATTTAAATGGTTGTGTACATTGACCGGTAACCATAACCACTAGTATACACCAATAAAAGCTTTTATAACAGACAAAAAGAGGGCAAAGGTTAATTATATAATAAAAAAACAAAAGCCTCTGTATCAAATATCAGACCATGAATGTATGAGCTGGCATGTAAATATCTACAACTGCTGCCGTTTTAATCACTGACCAGAAAAACCTGATTATAGTATTCCCGACTAAATCTCTTCAGTGGCTTTAATAAGCCCTCTACAATCAAATGTGTGATATTTGTCATCTAATTGTTATTTTAATGATGTGCAAGCTAACATTATCAAGTTTCACTGCACTTTCACTGCAAACAAAGCAAAAAACATAAGAGTCTAAAAAACATTCTCTGCATGATGAAATGCTGTTTAAATGATCCTATAATTCAAGTTATAGTGTTTATTATATTTATAAAATGCAAATTAGCATCCGTGATAGGCCCAAACCAGCTAATGTGTCAACACTCAAAATACATAAATTCTCCTTGCAAATATATTTATGATTATATTATTCATATTATGGCACATCCATAATGATAACTCAAGTTAGCCCCAAAATAAAAACAAACTGTACAGTTCACAATTTGTTGTATTAAAAATACAACAAATTGTATGTTCAATAACAATCATACCCTTTTCTTTTGCTATGGCTTTGGAAATTGTTACGCTATCTGACAGGTCAGCACTTTGATCAGCACTTCTTAATATGATCTGTGCACTATAAATGTTCATAATTTATAATAATAATAATTACTATAATAATAATAATTATTATTACTATTATTATTACTACAACATAATTAAATAAAAATAATAAATAATATTATCCATGACAGGCCTGAGCCAGCTAATGTAACAAAACGCAAAACACATCGTTATTCAAACATTCCCCTCAAAATTTAATAAATATATATGTTTATTAAAAAAAATAATAAATCGCACCCTTAATGTTAACCCTAAAATAAAACAAATCTTACAGTTCAGTAAATTCATACCCTTCCTTTTTTGCTGCAGCTTTGGAATTATTAACCATGATCTGACAGGTCAGCGCTTTGATCAGCACTTCACAACGTGATCTGTGCTTTAAAAATAATAATAATAATAATAATAATAATAATAATAAATATATAATTTTATCCATGACAGGCTTAAACCAGCTAATGCACCAAAACTCAAAACATACCTTTATTAAAAACAATTCCCCTCAAGAATATATAAATAGTTTTTTTTATTCATATTAAAATCAAACCCATAATAATAACTCATGTTAAGCTTAAAATAAAAACTAATTGTACAGTTCAATAAAATCATATCCTTCCTTCCTTTTTTTTTTTTTTTGCTGCTGTCCTTTTGGATTTTTTTTATCATGATCTGAGTGGTCAGCACTTTGACCAGCACTTCTCAACATGATCTGTGCTCCATAAGTGTTTATATTTATAATAATATAATAATAAAAAATATACATATTTTTTATCCATGACAGGTCTAAACCAGCTAATGTACCAAAACTCAAAACAAATCTTTATTAAAAAAATTACCCTCAAAACAACATAAATATATATATTTTTTTATTCATATCATCCCAGACCCATAACAGTAACTCATGTTAGCCCTAAAATAAAAACAATATGTACAGTTAAATCAAATCATATACTTCAATTTTCTTTTTTTGCTGCAGCTTTGGAATTTCTTTTACTACGATCTGAATGGTCAGCGCTTTGACCAGCACTTCTCGACGTGATCTGTGCTCTATAAAGGTTTATTATTATTATTATTATTATTACTACATACATATATAATTTAATCAATGACAGACCTAAACCAGCTAATTTACCAAAACTCAAAACACACCTTTATATATATATATGAAAAAAATATATTCCCCTAACAAAATGTATACAGTTGAAGTCAGAATTATTAGCCCCCTTTGAATAATTTTTTCGTGTTTAAATATTTCCCAAATGATGTTTAACAGAGCAAAGAAATTTTTACAGTATGTCTGATAATATTTTTTCTTCTGGAGAAAGTCTTATTTGTTTTATTTCGCCTAGAATTGAAGCAGTTTTTTATTTTTTAAAAACCATTTTAAGGTCAAAATTATTAGACCCTTTAAAGTTATATATTTTTTTAATAGTCAACAGAACAAACCATTATTACACAATAACTTGCCTGATTACCCTAACCTGCCTAGTTACCCTAATTAACCTAGTTAAGCCTTTAAATGTCACTTTAAGCTGTATAGAAGTGTCTTGAAAAATATCTAGTCAAATATTATTTACTGTCATCATGGCAAAGATAAAATGAATCAGTTATTAGAGATGAGTTATTAAAACTATAATGAAATGTGTTGAAAAAATCTGCTCTCCGTTAAACAGAAATTAGGGGAAAAATAAACAGGGGGGCTAATAATTCAGAGTGAATTACTTTTATAATTCATATCATTACCGACCCATAACTCATGTTAGTCCTAAAATAAAAAAAAAAATTGTACAGTTAAAAAAAATCATATACTTCCCTTTTTTTCCTGCAGCTTTGAATTTTTTTTTTACCATAATCTGAGTGGTCAGCACTTTGATAAGCACTTCTCAACATGATCTGTGCTCTAAAAAAAAATAATAATAATAATATTAATATAATTTTATCCATGACAGGCCTAAACCAGCTAATGCACCAAAACAAAAAAAAATTCCCTCAAAAATATCTAAATATTAGTTTTTTTCATCTTATCCAAGACCCATAACTCATGTTAGCCCTAAAATAAATTGTGTGTGTGTGTGTGTGTGTGTGTGTACCAGCTAATGTACCAATACTTTATTTAAAAAATTCCCCTCAAAAATATGTATGTAAAAAAAAAAAAAAAAAAAAAAAAACTAATATAAAAACAAATTTTAGTTCAATAAATCATATCCTTCCTTTTTTGCTGTGGCTTTGGATTTTTTATTTTATCATGATTTGAGTGGTCAGCACTTTGATCAGCACTTCTCGACGTGATTTGTGCTGTAGATGTTTATATTTATAATAATAATAATAACAATAATATATTGGTATCCATGTAGGACCTAAACCAACTAATGCACCAAAACAAAGTTGTTAAAAAATTCCCCTACAAAAAATATATATGATAATTAATTTGTTCATTCGTTCGTTCATTTTCCTTCAGCTTATTCTCTATTTTAGAAATTGCCACAGTGGAAAGTAACCGCCAACTATTCCAGCATATGTTTTATGCAGCGGATTCCTTTCAAGCCGCAACCAAGTACGGAGAAACACCCATACACACTCATTCACACACATACTCTCATACACTAAGGCCAATTTAGTTTATCAATTCACGTATAGCACATATGTTTGGATTGTGCCGACCCACGCCAACATGGGGAAAACATGCAAACTCCACACAGAAACACCAACTGACCAAGCCGGGACTCGAACCAGTCACCTTCTTGCTGTGAGGCGATAATCACACCCATAACGGTAACTCATGTTAACCCTAAAATAAAATAAAAACAAATCGTACAGTTCAATAAAATCATATCCTTCCCTTTTTTTCCACTTTTGCTGCAGCCTTGGAATTTTTTTTATCATGATTTGAATGGTCAGCGCTTTGACCAGCACTTCTCGACATGATCTGAGCGCTTTACTGACTCATTTATTTCTCAGTTGTGACAGCAGGAAGACCTTCGTTTTGCTCCGTTCGCAGTGATATCAGCTGCGAGATCATTGGCCGCTGTGGAAATGACAGTGTTGAGCTGATCTTGGCCTAAGCTCTTGACTCAGAGGCCAAGCGATGGTGTGTGTGTGTGTGTGTGTGTGTGTGTGTGTGTGTGTGTGTGTGTGTGTGTGTGTGTGTGTGTCATCACGCTTGAGTCAGAGTCCATCAGTTCACTTCTATCTGCATTGAAGCTGACACGCAGCAGATTGCTGGTCATGCAGGCCATACACTTCTACTGTCAGAAACGCTTTATGGTCAAACTACATCACATGTCAGAGACTGGCCACTGAAAATAATAAAGATTCTAAGCGTGTTGAAGTCAAAAAAGCGTATTTATAAAGTCAGAAAGGTTTATCTATACCAGTGTTTCCCAATCCTGTTCCTAAAGGCACACCGACAGTACACATTTTCAACCTCTCCCTAATCAAACCCACCTGAATCAACTCAACAGAACATTAGAAGAGACTCCAAACCTGAAGTGAAGGGGTCAGATATAGGAGACATCCAAAATATTTACCTTCAAATGCAAAGGTACAAAAATATGTACCTTTGGTGTGCCTCCAGGAACAGTTTTGGGAAACATTGATCTACGCTACTGCACAGTCATGTTGATGAGTTGGAATCTTTCTTTACAGGAGTCATATGTTGTTGTTATTTTACACTGTTTAAAGTCTGCATAAACTGGAAGCTGCAACCATTTTTTGTTTTTGTTTTAGTTTACCGATGCAGTTCCTAGAGAAACGGAATATTAAATGAAATATCAGTGGGCGTGGCTTGTTTTTTCTACTGCGAGCTGATTGGATGTCGTATAGGAATTTCCTTCAGAAAGATCTGGAAAAGGGTTTCAGGAGAGTTATTACAACCTAAAAGACTTCTCCTGCTCACCATTTCTATTTGTTGTCAACAAGCTGAAGGGGCGTGGTTAAGTTTGTTAGCCACGCCCAATACCTCAGACAGACCTAATCTGAGAGTTTAACTGAAAACAAACAGGAAGTGCATTTTCAGATTTCAGTTTGAGATTACAAGAGAAAACTATCTTTTTTTTCTTAATGACATGCACAGATGATTTGTTCACCACAAAACTAGTAATGTGAGCCAACAAAATCAATATGGTGAGTTTTGATTTCATTTGTACTTTAATGTTACTGTTTGAGGGGCGTCACAGTGGGGCAGTGAGTAGCACGATCGCCTCACAGCACGAAGGTCGTTAGTTTGATCCTCGACTGGGTCAGTTGGCATTCCTGTGTGGAGCATTCCCCATGTTGGAGTGGGTTTCCTCCGGGTGCTCCGGTTTCCCCCACAAGTCCAAAGACATGTGGTATAGGTGGATTGGGTAAGCTAAATTGTCAGTAGTGTATAAGTGTCTGTGTGAATGAGTGTGTATGGGTGTTTCCCAGTGATGGGTTGCAGCTGGAAGGGCATCCGCTGCGTAAAACATATGCTGGATAAGTTGGTGGTTCATTCTGCTGTGGCAACCCCAGATTAATAAAGGGACTAAGCTGAAAAGAAAATGAATGAATGTTACTGTTTTAATAGGGCTGCACAATTAAAAGGTGCTGTATGCAAGTTTTCAACTATTCTAAAGCATAAAAGTACAATAATATGTTTGCAAATATTTAAGAAATATAAACATACTCGTTTATCTGAAAAAACAATGCTAATTCTCCTTTGAAAATGTGCGTTTCGTCTCAGAATGTCTTTTGTTTTGGTCTGTAACTCTGCCCACTGCCACTTTACAACTCAATACGGAGCACGATTTACTGCCAAAATGTGCATGAAAATTGCCTTTGAATAATGGACCCTTTCCACATTTCCAGGTTTCTCAGCAGCAGAAGTCGTCATAGTTGGTAAACTCAATTTTTTACATGCCTATTTGCTGAAATAAGAAAAGAAAATCTCCTCGATGGTGTTATCAAGACTTTCAGACAAAGGAAAAAAAAATAGTGTGAGACTGAAAACGGCAGCCAGAAGAGAGAATAAGGTCAAATTTATTGTCCCGCCCCCATAGACACTGCATTAGAAACGCCTTGCTAAAGTGGTCATTTGTTTTTTGTAATTTGATGCAAAGAGGATATAATGCATACATTGAATTAGGGTTGCACGATACTGGAATTCAGTACCAATTGATACTGAAATTTTAAAAACGTCAATTTCCCGCTAACATTTGAGCGCTGTTGAGTGTGTTCTTAAACACTGCTGATCTGCCATTGTGTTCACATGCTCAACAGAAATGACTGTGATTGGCCGTGAATGCTCCAGTGTCCCTGTATCTGTAGTTACACTCAGTAAACAGCAGTGAGTTCAGTGAACTGATGACCTTTACGGCCAATCAGTCTTTTCTGTTGAGCATGTGAACACAAATCAGCAATGGTTAAGACCGCGCTCAAATGTTCGCGGGAAATGGACGTTTTTAAAACTTCAGTATCGATTGGTACCGAATTACAGCATTGTGACAACCATAAATCAAATACATATAAATCTACATATGTGTTTTTATCTAAATATTAAAAACTTTCAAGGATTTAAGATGATGATGACCGTTAAACGCATCGCAACAGTCTTGGGGTCTATCGTGCAGCCTTGTGTTTGAGCATGAGAAATTTCTGCAAAAGTTACAAAGCACAAAATTCACTCCAGTTATTCTCCATTTCAGTAAGCTCTGTTTCTGAACTCCCTTGGATGCCTCCATGCAATTTCTTTCCCTGCTGTTTACATTCACAGACATAATCATCACTGGGAACGTTTCTGTGTGCTTTTTATGAATTTGATAGCCGACATGAAAGACAATTTAGTTGAATACTCGAGTGGCATGCCAATTTCTGTGCACTCTAATAAAAAAAGTTTAAACAGACAAGGCTGTAAAAGACATTTATAGGTTTTGTTTGTTTCTGCCAGAGTAAAAAAGGGGAGTGGCTTTAAAGGCTCCACCCTCTTCTAGACAGGGGGCGGGGACTTGTTTGCATTTGAAATGATTAAACTTTTTTGCTTTCAAAAGATGCAATTATAGTATGGTATAAGCTGAAACACATTATATGGACTTGTACTACCCCAGCAGGCACACAACATCATAAGACCTTGATATTTGGTTAGATTTAGTTTGTGACGTCAGGTGATCAAAATTTGATGTCTTGCCAGCATCTAAGGACAATGTTTGTTTGACGTCCAATAATGACGGTGATATTTGGTTGAATTTAGGCTGCGTTAGAAAGTGACCAAAATCCAACGTCGAGTTAACATCTTAAAATGAACGTCATATTGACCTCAAATACTGACATTTATTTGTCAGGTACGGCAACCAAAATCCATTGTCTGATAGACGTCATAGTGGTAACGCCCACACAACGTCAAGCTGTAACATCAGAGGTTGATATTTGGTTGATTTAAGGTTGGATGTTAGATATTGACATCAGCCTGACGTTGGGTTCTGATGTCAACACAATTTTCATTTTCCAAACAAAAGTGCAACGTCCCCACAATCATCCTGTGGCTGCTGGGATATCTTGTGAAAAGGGACATGATTTTATAAGTGTCAAGATTCGAATTTCAGAAGCAAATTTATGAATTAATTCAAATAAAAGTAAATGTACACAATTCCATAGTATTGTATGATTAGCCTATGACTCTGTATTGAAACACAAGTGAAAATTCATACTGTGCACATTCATAACTAATCAATCTGTAGATAAACATTCACAAAAACAAATCTGGATGATTGCAGAAAATGACCATTAAGTTTTAGAATGTATATTAGAATGTATATGAGCAATTCCAGCGTTATGGATGTGATATTTGCAGCAAAAACTCAATACATAAATTCACATAGAAAGTATGTGTTAACATTATATTGAAACATCTGTTTATATTTTCCAGAACAACTCACCATAGAGTTAAGCATACCTGCCAACACTCCTGTATTTCATACTCACCTCCCGGTTTGTCATTTTTTCCCGGAAAACTCTCGGAATTTGCCCGGTCCTCAGGTGATTGGTACAATCTGTAACACCCCATTCACACGGGGCTTCAGCGTCAACGCTTGACAGAGGGCGTGTCTGAAGTTGGGGCTGACCCGATCATCATAGCAGCGTCAGCCAATGAATTTAGTCAGCAATCGGCTACTGTCTGAGCTGGTGTATTTGCATACAGCGATCAGATTGGCTTGCGCTTCCATCGGCACTTGAAAAGTTGAGAAAGTCCCAACTTCTGCAGCGATCAACGCCACTGAAGCGACGCCGACGGATCCACAATGCAGTTTGGCAATGCCTGACGTCACCCATTCAAAGTGAATGGGAAGCGTTGAAGCTGACGCCCCCTGCTAATGGGGCGTAACATCGCCGGATCGTCGACAGACCAGGCACCTCTTCCAGTTGCTCTGCTCACCCCACCCCCCAACACCCCCACCCCTCTCAGATTTTCAGAGACAAATGTTGGCAGGTATGAGTTAATGGACCAGAAAAATATCAATATGTAAACATGTTTGTACTTTAAATAAGGAAAATAAACATGCATTATGGATGTGACCAAAAAAGTCTGCGAGTTTACTGTATACAACATACCTTGTAGAAATTCTGTGAATTAAACTGCACAACCCAAAAGAATCTATGTAAAAAGTGGGCTCACTATATAACAAAAATTATTGATTTTATTTTAATATTTTTGCACTTATGAGGAAAAAGCTTGGTTATGGATGTGACATGTCTCCGTTAGGGATGTCACGGATGTGAAATTGCCACTTGTGTGACTTTGGTAAGTCAAATATAATAGTTTAAAAACATTGAGAGACATTTTTGAGTATTTCTAAAGCACTGTAAAATACTTGCTTACACAAAAAAAGCAGAAACGGTTTCTCTATTTTGGTGAAAAATTTTCACCAAATTTTTTATTTTTTTTCATGGCAAGGTTGACATTTGCATGGAATTGTTCATATACAATCTGAATAGATCAAAGCTGAAAATGTGATGTAATGTTAAGCTACTTTTCTTCCATATATTGATGTACATTTGAGTGAAATGGATTATCAGCAAAAAATAAATAAATTACAATGTAGATTGAGGCTTAGTTCACCCAATGAAATGAGAGAGAAATGATGGAGTTAACGCAGATTAGATTGAAGAAGCCTGGCTGATTTGTTTGATATGTTAAGAAAAAAAAAATTACAATTCAAAAATGAGGGCTGCACGGTGGTGCAGTGGGTAGCACGTTCGCCTCACAGCAAGAAGGTTGCTGGTTCGAGCCTCGGCTGGGTCAGTTGGCCTTTCTGTGTAGAGTTTGCATGTTCTTCCAGTGTTCTCATGGGTTTCCTCCGGGTCCTCCGGTTTCCCCCACAAGTCCAAAGACATGCGGTATAGGTGAATTGGGTAGGCTAAATTGTCTGTAGTGTGTATGTGTGTGAATATGTGTATGGATGTTTCCTAGTGATGGGAAGGGCATCGGCTGCGTAAAACATATGCTGGGTAAGTTGCCGGTTTATTCCACTGTGATGACCCCTGATTAATAAAGGGACTAAGCCAAAAAGAAACTAAATGAATGAATGATTCAAAATTGAAACATGTGAATGAATCATTTAAGACAACAGGAATGTATACAACATATACAATGAGTATTGTGATTAAACCTGTGCAAGTTAAAAAAAGTTAAGAAATATACTTTTTATTATTCAGAATATTCCATAATTATGTAAAAGAAAATAACATGGAGATGTCAGACTATTTAATGAAATTTTTGACTAAATTATCTCCTTAATATTAATATTACACAATAAATGCACTGTAAAAATGTCCGTAAATTAGCCGTTGTCGATATTTTGTGATTCATGTTTTTGATTTTTCCGTTTATATATGCAGTTGACTTGCATTATGGGAGTTTGATCTTTCTTCCAATAACTTCTAACCTTGAAAAGTTCAAAAAAGTGACTCTTATGAACATTTTAATAGTGTAAAGTGATATATTGTATGGGTTGGTGTTATATTACGATATAAAACCTTGTAATAAACTGGCAGTACATTTACTGTTATTCTACAGACTTATTTCTTTATATATTATTTCTTATTTACATTATATTATTTATTTCAAGCTACTAAAAATGCCAATAAAAGTCACTTTATTAAACTGTAGAGTGCAATTTTTAACATCAAAAGTCGACAGAGCAGAGATCAACATCACATAATGCAATTCACAACCGGAAATAAACCGAAAATACAGAAACTGTTCATTAACAGATATCGTTTACAGTGTACATCACACTTCCATTAATGTATATAATGGAAAATACATTTTTAATATAATAATAAGAAGAAAAACACCAACAGTTTAAACCACTTCTCAAGAGTTTCTTTTTATATCTTCACCAGTCATTTGTGTAAATTCACAGCTCTTGCGCAGAACTGAAAGATCCTGGTGTTATTTACACAGTCTCTCTCTTAGTCATTCTCCACACTTGACAGAAGTCTGCATTTCATCAGCCTTGTGTGTGTGTGCGCGTGTGCGTTTGTGTGTGTGTGTATCAGCACCCTCTTATCAAATACTCAGAGTCTGGCCGTGCAGCACACAATCTCTTCAGCCAACATTCTGACATTTCATCACATTTTTTAAAACAACTTCACAAGCGCGTCACTGATACAGACTATTATGCTTGTTTTTCGTCAAAAGTGGATGGATGGAAGAATACGAAACATTCTCTCTGGAGTCACAGGAACAAGCTCTCCTGTTTATTCAATAAAGTGTGCATTAAAGCTGAGCATTACATCATCCTGCGCTGCAGTACTCATTGAAAAGCTTATGACTGAAGATCGGTACTAAAATTAATGTTCTCTGTACGCCAGACAAGGTCACAGCTAATGGAAATCAAGGACTAATATTTCCAAGATTTTTTTATCTTGTTTCATACAAAAAGCCAAAAAAAATAACCTAGATAAAAGTATTTGGTGACTTTAGCCTTACAAATGAGACACTAGATAAGCTCCTGAAATATAATGTTCATTCATTTTCTCCACAGAGAATGAGAATTAATTTTTTAATCAATGACTGATAAGCCTTTAAAGACAGACCTGTTGTAATCTTGTTTATAGACGATTTCGCTAAACCAACTTACTTTAAAAACAAAGACCAAAGTTTTCATTCATGCATTCATTTTTTTTCGGCTTAGTCCCTTTATTAATCCTGGGTCGCCACAACGGAATGAACCGCCAACTTATCCAGCATGTTTTTAACGCAACGGATGCCCTTCTAGCTGCAACCCATCTCTGGGAAACATCCCTACACACCCATTCACACTCATACACTACGGACAATTTAGCCTACTTTGTGTAATTCACCTGTACTTTGGACTGTGAGAAAAACCAGGTCAGATCAAATTTTTATTCAGAAAAAAAACTACATTACCCATGATGCCGTGTAGAAAATTCCACCAAGCAGTGAGTTCCATCCACTTGCATGAATCACATTTTTAAAATAGGCTTTAAAATAATTGTTTCTATAGATACAAACATCAATCTAAAAAAATTAGTCAAAGCTAAGGGACTTGTTTAAAAATATATATCTTCTTTCATACTAATAGCTAAAAAAATTTAAAAAATAAAATCAACATTTTAAAACCAAACACTGATTTAATAATAAAAACTACATAACCCATAATGCTGTGCAGAAACGTCCACCAATCAGATAGCTGCAGTGAGCTTTACCAAAAACTATAGAATACACAAGACGTGCCACTCGTATTGTTTTGAATGGAGAAAAGTGTAATGGTCAATATGGCGAATAAAGCCCGCCTTCTAGTACAGGAGCCAATCATCGATCGCTATAAGCTGACAATACACTGGGGGAGGGGCTTGGGCCAGACGTGAGTTTCTGCAGAGTTTGTGTGATTCGAACATTTAGTAACAAAACTTATGAGACAGTTGTTGTTTAGTTTTATCGTTGATTCCAAATATGAAATTCAATCACATGCTTGGCAAGTAGTTTTGGAGAATTTGATGTTTCCCTATTCAGACAGAATGCCCGAGCATACTGCCCGAGGCGCGTTTCAAAGATGGCCGCCGAGTGAAATGACTTGTCTTAAAGGGACTTTGGCTTCACCCACTTGCATGAAGCACATTTTTAATAAAAACTTTAAACTGATTGTTTCCATAGATACAAACAACAATTTAAAACAAACAGGTCAAAGATAATAGACTATTGCTACATTTTTTAGCTTGTTTTGTAGCTTAAAGAGCTTAAAGATTGAACTTATTTTAACACTGGCTGCGACCGAAAATGCATTTGTATTTGAATTTACTATGATCATAGGGCTGTGCAAAAACATCCATAGTCCAACCTCAAGTATAGATAGTCCAACCTCAATTATCAATTCAAGTTGTGCCAAAAGACCACTTCCTCTGCACCTGTAGATGTCGCTAACTCACGATCAACAAAACGCCAAGTAGTACGGTATCAGAAGTAAGCAAGAGTGAGCATGGCGGAAAATATAAAGGTGTCTCCAGCTTTTAGAGCTGACGTGTGGCTGCACTTTGGTTTTAACGCTATACCAGGGAGTACTGAATTAGACAAAAATAAAAGTTATTTGTAAGCTTTGCAATTTATATAGTTCTCTGTTTAATCACACTGTGCAGTTCTAATGAATTGGAATGGATGGAAAATCAATAGGAATTGGAATTTTATTTGTCTGCCGACTTTATCAAGTTGTCAATATAATGCGACACATACTAATACAAACTATTGCAATATATCACAATATTTATTGTATCGCAATATATCGTGATATATTGCATTGTGACCCATGTATTGTGATATGTATCGTATCGTGAGGCCCTTGGCAATATACAGCTCTACTTGACCATTGAAAAAGCACATTCTATATGAGTGTGAGCAGTATGAATGGAACTCGGATGTCTTACACCTGCCACGTTTCAGTTTTTTTTTTAATTCTAAGAATTCGGACATCCTACTAAGCTTGCATACTGTTTTTATTGTACTATATATTATAGAAGTATGTGATTTCAAACGCAGCCATGGATTTAATAATAAAAAAACTACATTACCCATAGGGCAGAGCAATAATTCGATAACCATAATTATCACGATATATATTTTTTTCTATAAATCGATAATGACAGTTCGATAAGTGTTAGATAATATTTACGCACTGCGTAACGCTGCGCAGGCATTTTGCAGCTTGCCCTTTCGGGTGCTGCACACAGTACAAGTTTACAGCCATACAGTGTTAGTTGCACTTGAAGGAGTAAGAAAAAAATAAGGTAAAAAAATGTCACAGACATTGTTGACAAGAAACGTCACTATAAATTTCAGTCTAGATACTTAGTTTTTTGCAATCCGACACAAAACAGAGCAACGTGCACTGCAAACTGCAGACAACTCATGTCATCAAAAGCAGGCAACATCACAAACCTGTTTCATCATTTAAACAATGCCACCCATATGAAGATGCTACGAAAATTACACACCCAAACAAGTGTTGGTAAACCAGTGCAACTACCCAGCAGAGTTTCATGTTATCATGTACGAAAGCCGTGCCTTACGAGAAAACCCCCCCCTGAAAAGACAGACGAAAGATATGCCAACACAATCTCAAACACATTCAATGAACACTTGATGCTTGCTGTAAACTACAAGCTGCAATATTTAAGGGCATTTGTTAGGACATTGATAGGATCTTTTGTTGTCAAGCTTATGTTTCCTTTTTTATATTTAGATTTTTTCTTTGAAATCTGTAATACCACTATTGTCCCTCATAGACGGTAAAATAACCAGCCTATATATATTTAAAGGACATCATCACCGAGGAGAAATCTTTAAAATAATGACATATTAAAAATGCAGCAAATATATGACAGACCTTTACAACAGCAGTGGATCATTAATTAAATCCTTATTTTCCACGGAGTAAAGCATCATCCACCTGCAGTTGTTTAAGACGGGCTCGAACTAAAAATATACACACTTTTTTTCAAACTAGTTTTTTTTTTTTGTCTGATGTTAAACAATAATATCCAATAACTTGTGGGGTAATGTCTTCTGTTGTTGAAAACTTTAATAGTAAATGCTGAATTACAATTGTTCTTTTGTTTAATATTTTATTATTTATATTGTCAGACAGCTAAAACATTTCACAAAATGTGTTGATAATCATGCTGAAAATCTTATAAAATTGATATATATATTATATATAGATAGATTTATTGTGATAATTATCGATATCAACTAATATGAAAATTTTTTTAATATTTTTTTGCCATATCCCCCAGCCCTAATTACCAATAATGCAATTCTGAAAATTCCATAATTAGATCTGCAGTAAGCAAAGAGCACCACAAGAAATATTTAGCTCTGTCCACTTCAATGAAGCACTTATCAAAGAAGCTTTAAATTTAGGCATGGGACGATAACCGTTTTCAAGGTATACCACGGTTTGGAAAAGTCAAGGTTTTGAAACCGCCCAAATTTTCTGTTATACCCTTCCCAAGGTATGTGTAAGATTTTTTATTTACATTTTTTGTTTTGTTTTTTGGGACAACAGTATCTCCGGCAGAAAAGATATCCAAAGATGCTGTTTTAAATTATAAAGAAATCTGTGATTTTGAAGCAAACGAAGACAGCAGAAGTCAATGATTCATTTGAATTATTTAGCCTGACATGTTTACTGCTCCAAAATATTAATTTTAATTAATATTAATCTTAATTAATTATAAATCGTAGATATTATAAATCCAATAAAATATATTGTGTTCAAAAAAAAGAAAAAAGTTTTAGTTTTTTACCCAGACATTTAAATAGAATATTTATTTAGAGCAGTAATCACAATACTGTCAAACCGTGAAACCGCGATATTTTAATCCAAGGTTATCATACCATCAGAATCTTATACCGGCCCATGCCTAGTTCCAATAGATGCAAACAACAACATTAAATCAATCTTTAGCCATTTTGATTAGATTGTGTCATTCACAGAAAGTTAGTTCCTTAAGTTCACAGTCTTGTATATTCTCTGATTTATAATGCATTAATGTTGTAATTCTTGTCCTACAACACTTAAACAAAGCCTTTTCTTTTAAATCCCCACAGGAAAAATGCTTTTGACACTATTACACATCTATCATCAATCAGCTCCTTGAATTCATCTTTCAGTACATATTTTATCAGAGCAACAAGCCTGAATTTTAATCCGCCGACAGTACGGGAAGGTTTTCGGGTTATTGAGTTGCAAAGGTGGTGCGTTCATTTCCACATCAATGTCTCTCAAACAACTCTTTGAGCTTCAAAAACGACCAACTGTTGAGTGATTATCATCCTGAAGGTTACAATGGAGGTGAGCGTGACCTTTTGTGCACGTGTCTGAAACAAAGACAATGCAAATGGATTAAACGCTTGCTCGCCGGAAAAATGTGTTCAGGCAGTTTATTTAATGCATTTGCTAATACACACACTTGTCTTTTGGCTGTAGGCTCTTTTTTTCTCTGGCTCTTATCTGAGTGTTTTACTTGGTATAAATAAATCCCTAAAATAAAGTGTGAGCGAATAATAAATATTTCAAAACGACTAACTCGCCGTTTGGCGTCAGATGTGCTCATGAAAAGAGGCATATTATATAACCGCTGGAAAACTCTAGAGAAACTTCGGCTGAGGGATTTTAGAAGTTTGATCAACATTGGTTGTACGTTTGATTAAAACTAACTGTAGTACACACGACCATTTTTGAGTAATCCACCATGGCGACTGACTGATAAATAATGTAAAGTCCCTCCCTCACATCTGAAAATCTCCTCTGAATAAACAGGTTCCCTTCACACAGTAGCAGAATAAAGCTGTCAGGCCGGTTTTAGAAGTAAACAAATCAGTTCACACGTAAAATACCATATAATACATTTTGGGTTTTCTTAATGAGTCACAGGATATTGCACAAATCACATTATTATGAGTTTTATTTGCAGCCCAAAAACATAATTATGAATTATCGGTCTATCTAATCAATCGATCTATAAATCAATCTATCTATCAATCGAAAAATCAACCAACCTAAAAATCAAACAATCAAAAAAAAAATAATAATAATAATAATAAAAATCAATCTACCAATCAAAAAATCTATCTATCTATCTATCTATCTATCTATCTATCTATCTATCTATCTAAAAATCAATCTAAAATTCAATGAATCTATCTTAAAATCACTCTATCTAAAATCTATCCAACTATCTTAAAATCAATCAATCTATCTAAAAATAAATCGATAAAAAAGAAAAAAAAATCTATCTAATATTCAATAAACCAATCCAAAAAAGCTATCTAAAATTCAATCTTTAAAACCAATCTATCCAAAAATCAATGTATCTAAAAATCAATCAAAAAAATATATCTATCTAAAATCAATCCATCTAAAAATCAAACAATATAAAATTCAATGAATCTATCTAAAAAATAATCTATCTAAAATCTATCCATCTGTCTAAAAATCTATCTAAAATTCAATCTATCTATCTAAAATCAATCTATGTAAAAATCAATTATCAATCTAAAATCTATCCATCTATCTAAATATCTCTATCTAAAATTCAATCTATCTAAATTCAATCCATGTAAAAATCAATCAATCAATCCAAAAAAATCTTTCTAATATTCAATCCATCTATCTACAAATCTATCTATATATCTAAAAATCAATTAATTTAAAATGCAATCTATCTAAAATTCAATCTATCTTAAAAATCAAACTATCAATCTAAAATCTATCAATCAATCTAAAATCCTTATTTTAATTTCATGGGATCTTTAAAAGTGCATCAACATACTGAAATAAAAGTCTCAGCAACTTTTAAACAGTAGTGCATTTTTAACAGGAGAGACAACATTCTGAGCAGACTGTAAGATCTTCACATCTCACTCCTCTTGTGTACGTTTCACGTTTTTCATGCCGGATTTTGCTTAACTCACAGAGATGCAGATATAAGCAGTCTAAATCCACTTTTAAATCCAGTCATGGTCTTTCCAACAGAGCCGTGCTCATCTGTTTTGTGGTCTGGGTGAGACCCAAATGCTGCTTTTATGCTGTGTGCGCGTGCGTGCGGTGTGTGTGTGTGTTTTAAAGTATTAGGAGCTTCCGTGAGTTAATTAAGATTTGACAGATGAGATTGTTCTTTCATTAGATTCTGTAATTAAATGACGTCATTTTTAATTGCGATAACACTTTCTGGAGTTAAGGAAGTCACCTACTGTGAACCCCGAGCACAAAACACAAAAACGACAGCCTGAGTCTAAAAAAAAAAGGTCTTTTATTTGGCATTGATGGTTCATTTCATGCACAAAACTTTCTTTATAGAGTGCTTCAGCCCCGGCTCACTTTTCAACATCGTTTTTTTTTTGGAAGAGTTTTTTTGCTTACGGATATTAAAACATTCCTTGCCAAAACATTACATTATTACGGCCAAAACCAAGCAGCAATGAGGAAAATCTAAACTGCACAAACCTTGATTTGATTGAAAGGTGTATAAAAAAAATTTAATAAATCACTAAAAATACAAGTCACAAAAAATGTGAATTTATAGGTTTTAATTAAAGGTAAGAACTACAATGATGCACTCAGAATATAAAATACACAATTATTTGCACTACTGTGATATTTTATTTAATTGAGTGCTGTATAACTGAGAAGATATTTTGTAAACACATTTGTAAACAATAGTTTTATTAACAAATTTTTAATAACTATTTTTTTCATCTTTGTCATGATGATGGTACATAATATTTTACTAGTTATTTTGCAAATATAGTAGTATTCAGCTTAAAGTGACATTTAAAGGCTTAACTAGGTAAAATCAGGCGAGTCATTGGACAAAAGTGGTTTATTCTGCAGCCAATTGAAGGAAATAAAATCTTAAGGAGGCTAATAATATTGACCTTTTTTCAATGTCTTTTAATATTCTTTTTTTAATGTTCACCATGCTAAAAAAATGAGACTTTCCCCAGAAGAAAAAATATAATGGGAAAAACTGTGAAAACATCTCTTGTGAAATATTCATTCATTTTCCTTTGGCTTAGTCCCTTTATTTATCATGGGTCGCCACAGCAGAATGAACCGCTAACTTATCCAGCATATGTTTTACGCAGCGGATGCCCTTCCAGCCGCAACCCAATACTGGGAAACACCCATAAAGGGTTCATACACATTTTTTCACTAAAATTCCATGACTTTTCATCAGTGCAATAGCCTAGTGGTTCACGCCGACATATCCTCCAGTAGCACATCAGGGCATCCTGAGTTCAAATCCCAGCTCGAGGACATTTCCCTAACCTACCCGCCTCTCTTTCTCTCCTTTTTTTATTCCTGTCTCAATACTGTCCTATCTAATAAAGGCAAAAATGCCAAAAAAAAAAACTAATCTTTAAAAAAATTCCATGACTTTTTCATGATTTTTCCAAGACTTTCAAGTACATTTTCATGACCTAATGCTTCATGCAATGTCTACATATGCATGGTAAAAAAACAATACATGTTCAAATTACAGCATATCGTAAAACATGCAACAATTTATTTAGTTTCAGCTTATATTTATATCTGTGTAAAATGGATTTAGATAATGCTTACACTGCACTAATAATGTGAGAGTATGTGATTATCCAAGGACAGAAAAGTAGTAAAGACAACTAACCTATATTCAAGTATACAGATATCTGTTTTCCATGACTTTCCAAAACTTTGTGTGTTTTTCTGATTTTCCAAAACTTTTCCAGGCCTGGAAAATGCCATGGTAAAATTCCATGACTTTTCCATGACCGTATGAACCCTGCCCATACACTCTTGCATTCACACACATACACTTTGGCCAATTTAGTTAATTCAATTCACCTATAGCGTATGTGTTTGAACTGTGGGGGAAACCGGAGCACCAGGAGGAAACCCACGCCAACACAGGAAGAACATGCAAGCTCCACACAGAAATGCCACACAGAAGTGTTAACCACTGAGCCACCGTGTCGCCCTAGAAGTTTAACAGTTAGTCAAAAGTTTCTCTAGAACAAAAATAAATGGACTTTTTACTTCCACAACACAACTGTTGAGATGTACACTGTTATAATATATTATTATATTATTATTAGAACAGCTTTCTGTATTTAGTGATTTCACTTATTTTTGCTTTTGAATTGCATTATGGGATCTTGTGTTTTCCAGAAAAAGCTTTCGATGTTGAAAAGTGACTCTTCTTGACATTTTTAATAGTTTGACGTGATATATTGTCTGTGTTTGTGTTGTAAATTACGGTACAAAAACCTGGTAACAAACTGCCAGTAGTGTTATTTTAGACTTCCATGTTATTTTCTGCCATCTGAACTGTGCCTGGGCACATTTCCTGGTTTGTTTGACAAGTGGGAGTACGCCGAATGGCCCGGTTGGAAAAGGTTGGTAAAGTCTAGATCGGATACGCGGCCGGCCAGAAGTGTGATATGCACATCAATATAGCAGCATTTTTTTATGACACTGTATAACAATAATTCATATTTTTCTAGTACTGTGACAGTTAGGTTTATGGTTGGGGTGGGGTTACGTGTTAAAAAATACAATTTATTGGGTAATTTAATAGATAGCATAAATAATACTCTGTACAACTACTGTTTTTACAGTACTGTGGCGGTTGGGGTGGGGGTAGACGTTACTTAAATACAATAAACAGGAAATTTATTAAATAATATAAATAATTCTTGTTAACTTTCGGCTACAATATTCGATCTAGCAACAACCCAAGAGCTGTGCCAGCACTCGGTTAGGTTGGGCTTTGGTGTGGTATGATTGTAGTGTGAGTGTAAATCGCGCTTAAGTGCGAAACTGAAGATGAAACGTCACTTTTAAGTAACTGTTTCATATTGATTTAAATAAAAAAACGTATTTTTCAATGAATATGAACTGTCATAGTTTATTAAAGACGCAAACCCCTTGCTGCACATCAACTGCAGCTTCAGCAAACCTCCTGATACCTGCAGCACCAGGACTTTTATGATAATTTATGAGCGTCAAAAGTTGTGGATCTGTTCAGCAAAAGATTAGACTGTGTGCCACTGCATCCCAAACTTAAAATAATACAAAACGATATAACTGAAGCAAATTCCACTGTGCTGAGTGAGAGCACTGCAATTCCTAACTGAAGAGTCGCATCATCGATGACAGAAACGAAATGCAGTGTGAGTGCAGGCCAAGGGAGGACAAGCACGCTTCAGCACAGTTCAAGGCAACTGTAGTGTGAACATACCCTTAATTCTCTCCATATTATTTCTATAATATCTGATCTCAAACTTAAAATAATTTAAAATGTAAAACAAATTTACTAAATATACTAAATATCTTGTCTCACACTCTCAGAAATAAAGGTACGCGAGCTGTCACTGGGGTGGTACCTTTTCAAAAGGTACATGTTTGTACTTAAAGGGTCCATATTGGTATATTAAAAGTATATATTAGTACCTAAAAATTTTTAGAGGAACACTTTTGTACTTTTTAGGTACAAATATGTACCCTTGAGGTATTAATATGGATCTTTTTGGTACAAATTTGTACCTTTTGAAAAGGAACCACCCCAGTGACTGCTTGCGTACCTTCATTTCTGAGAGTGCAAACTACTTAAATGCCAATAAATGTGAATCTGCTCTCTTGATTTTTCAACATCAAAAGTTGACAGATCAGAAATAAAACCCCCATAATGCAACTCACAACTGTAAATAAACAAAAAACACCATGTGAAGCACAAAATATGGAAAAAAATGCTTTTCATACATGCACACACACTTTTCTTTTAAGATCTACTCACTGAAAGCTTCTTCACGCCACCAAATACTGATTTTCTATCCCATCACTACTAAATAAATAAATATCTGTGCACAGATCCTGCTGTCAGCTTGTAATGTTTCTCATGTGTAAGCCGCTTTGGATTAAAAGCGTCTGCTAAATGCCTGCATGTAAACGTATATGTAAACAAATGACATTTTTTCTCCAGAAAGCAGTCTCATTAAATCCATGAACGCGTGCTCTCAGATGAATGAGAACACTTATATAAACGCAGTTCGTCATTTGTCACTGATTAATGGCCTGCACATCGCTTCTGACAGCCTTATCTAAATATCCCTGCTTCCCAATTAACTCGGGGCAGTTTCTTAGTGTTCGCTCACCTCGCTCCACCCTGCTACTGTTGTGTTAACGACATTCCTGAAATCCCCGGAGCACTCGGCCACGCCCCCTTTTTCCTCGTTAACCCAATTATCCCAGTGGTTCGTTTACTCCACAGAAAATCTACCCTTTCCCAAAGCGAGAGGCCATGCTAACATCTGCAGAGCAAACACACACACACACACACACACACACACACACACACAGGAAGGACACATGCGCACAAACACGTTTTTTCTCCCGGCTAGGGCTGTCCTGTTTTGGCTACAATAGCTGTATTCATATTTATAGAGCAGCTTGGTGAGGCATCTTAAGACTCATTGTGGCTTTGGAACGCCTCCGACTGATGCTCTCTAATTTAGGGTCTGATTATAGCATGGCGCACACATGCACGCAAGCATCCATCAATTTGGGGCAGAAAAACACTCGTCAGTGGATCGGCCTTCAGGAGGGACATTTGCATTATATCTGAACAAACTAAACCGAACTGACCTGTACTGAATGGTGGCATTTATACTAAACGAAATGAACAAGTTTTAATTGAACTAGAACTACAGTAGCATTCTAGGATATTCTCCCGTCTGTCTGATGTGCTGGAATCTTCCATTATTTGAAATGTTTTGGCTTTTATTCTCTATTCTTCAACTTTGTTAACACAATCTAAACACAATCGCTAAAGAAGTGAAGATAAACTGAATTGAAAGACTGGCTTGGTGAACAAGAAAAAAAAAAAAAAGAGTCACATTTAAGGATTCGGTAACACTTTAGTTTAAGTCACAAGTCCTGTGTTGGGCACACTACATGGTAAATATAGTGAGCTAAGCTATTAGTTACTTTACTTAAAATGTAGCTTAGCTACACTAAAAGCTACCCCCTGGGAAATGTAGCAAGCTACGCTAAAAGCTACATGGCAAAAGTATTTTAGCCACATCTAAGCTTTTTTTTTCATTTTTAAATCGAAGCTACTTAAATCCAAGACAGTTCAGTAGACAGCAAAAACAAAAAAAATTATAGAAATTCTGTGTTGCACATTTAAAATACTATAGTAATTTAATAGTAAAGGGAAATAAAAAGGAAAGTGTATTATAGCAATTTAGTTTAGCATTTGCAGAACAAATATTAAACAAAATGTAAAACCAATTGAACTTTATCAATTAGACATCAGCTTCAGAAACAATTCCTCTACCGTCATCCTTCCATTAAGCAAGTTTCTCGTGTCAGCCCAATGACTGATTGGCGAGGTCACTGACCAAGGGTGCATTTTCGAAAACCATCGTTAGTCAACTAAGGTCGCAAGTCCCGTCTTTACAAACATAGTTCATTGATTTGGTGTTTCCCGAATCTATCGTTCCAACGAACATTCGCAAGTTGCGTCGCAAACTTGTATGCTTGCAACTACACCTCTGGAGCTGTAATTAGAAACATAGTTCCTGTCCATGTTCTATTCCCAGTTATCCCCCTATGCCCTATTCATTTAGAACATTCTAACATTTAAACTTGGAGTTATTAAAAAAAGCATTAAGTTCATCTCTTTTAGGTGTAATGTGCTTTTAAAATATTTTTACAGTTCAGTTTTAGCGATCTTCATGTTTACAACTGTGCTCCCTTCACAGTGCACTTTAAAAACATTGATGTCATTTTGAACACAGCCGTGGCTCATGACGAAAGCTATAGGTGACCTGTTATTTAAAAGCGGAATTTATGTCATGTCTCCAAAGCTTGTGAAAACAAAAAACATAGCATACGTTAATGCTTATTTTTAATATTTATAGTAGCTTATTTATTAAGTAACTGTACTGTATATGGCATGGGCCTGTTGGTTAGAACATTTCTGCTGTGTTTGCATGTGTCAAATTGTAAAAGTAGACTTTTCAAAAAATAAATAAACAATATCCTACTTAATAATAATAATAATAATAATAATAATAATATCTGTAAAGAAAACACAGGCTCTATATGTGCCATTTACATATATTTTAATTAATATGGAAAACAAGTGCATGTTTTTACCAAAACTAATATTGAATTTTTTTTATGCGTTTAAAACAATATAATTTGCACAAAGAAATGTTGGAGTTTTTCTCTAAAGTAGTTACTCCACCCCGTTTAAAGCATCATCATGGCCATTTTATGTTATAATAACTAACGTGGTTCAAACGATGGTCTGCGACAGAGAAACTACAGTTTTGGGGAAACAGTCGTCACTACATCGTTCTTTTTCCAAACGATGCATCCTACTATGATAGTTCAGCCGCGAGTTACGTAGTTGTTTGGGAAACGCACCCCAGAGCAAGAGGTGGCAATAACTCACCAAAAAGTTTGTTTCGACCACTGTAAAACATAAGGAATTCGCTATTCTTAGTATTATATGGATTTACTTTCATCAGCCAAACACCGACCTCACAGCTCTGTGAATGGAGGTGGCGTCACAAGGTTCCATTAGTTACTTAAAGTATTTACTAAGATGAACAAATTAATGAGCAATACCTTTATTACAGTAATATTTGTTAACCATAATGAACGTCATTCACTGTAGTTGTATCTTAGAATTTTAATAATGCATTAGTGAATATTGAACTATGATTATTAAATGCTGCACAATTATTGTTCTTTATTAGTTCATGTTAGTAAATACAGTAACTAATGGAACCTTATTGAAAAAGGTGAACCGTTTTTTCCCCCAAACACAATTTAATAATTGTTACGTAACGAATGTCATTATAATTAGTTTTATTCGATAATTAATAGGATAGGATAGGACAGGACAGGACCAGATAGGATAAACTTTATTTGTCCCAGAGAGAAAAATTGTCCTGGGGAAAAAGATGGTACAACGTTGCTCTAAGCAGACCCATATGAGAGCTGTCCTCGTCAGACTGTTCATCAAGGATCTCTCGCTGGATCTAATCTCACTATATTTATTAAACAGGATATTTAATTCATCTTGTTGTCTATATCTAACTACATACTCCCTGACTTTAGTCTTTTAAATCTATTACTTGTTCTCAGGTAACGTGCTTTGGCTGAGCGCAAAGATAAGTTATGGTAATATCCTAATTAAGGTAACCGCGGACACCGATTCTGAACATTGACTGATCGCTTGCTTTTTTTTACTTTATTGTATAAACTTATTGTTCGTTATACTTTTATAATGGTCATTATTAATTATTAAAACTGATATTCATTGTAAGAGAGGGTATGTTTCGTATTTTCAATGAAAATGAAAGGCGGCAGTAATGTTATAGGCTCCGTTTTGTTATAAATATGCATGAAGATAACATTATGAAGCCACCTGACGCCTCAACATTTCTGATGTCTGTTAATTTGCTAATAATATCAAAATGAAAATAGGCAGTTCCTCACGTCATGTTTTCATTTTATTGTTAAGATAGTGTTTGTTTTCCTTATCAATTTGCCAAGTCTGAACTTACAAGGAGAGGATGAAGACTGAACTGTGAACGGTCTCCGTTTTCCCCCATCTACACTGAGATGGAGCAGCAGCGTTTTAAAATGAAAAAAGCCACTCCAGCGTTTTCAAAACGCTCCGTTTTCGGGGCTCGAAAGCTCCGGCATAGTGTGGACGGATGGCGTAACCGTAGCAAAACTAATGCGTTTTAAAACTAAAACGTATTAGTATAAACGGGGCCAGAGTCTGTATGGGCTCATATTGTTTTACTCCAATAATTTTCATGGCTGTTTTTTGAGTATGAACCAATTTCTTTCTCAACTGAACAGACTGATTTCCAAACCAGACTGTGATTGCATAGCGAATAAGACTTTTAAACATAGCTGGGTAAAAGACAAGCAAGATATTGCTACCCACCCTATACAATCTCAGCCTTCCTAAAAATAAAGCTTCTGTTGTAGTTGTGTGCACAAGCTGTCATATAGAATCCCAGGTATCTGTGAGATGTAACTTGCTGTATCACAGGCCTATGTTCAGATACACTTCTTGGGTCAAGGACCATTTGTTGTGTCTTTTTTTAAATAAAATTAAAATAAGCTACAGTTGATGTACTAGACTCTTATAGCAACATTTGGCTTCTGATTGTGCAGTTTTGGTTGTGTATTGTGAATGAAAATCTTTTCTGGAAACGCAAGAGTGGATGACGTTTTTAGACTGAAGAAGCAAAACGAACCCACTCCAGTGTAAATGAAACCCTAAAATACAGTTTATGTGTCCCTTTCCTCCTCCTCCTCCTCCTCCTCCTCCTCCTCCTCCTCCTCTCTCTCTCTCTCTCTCTCTCTCTCTCTCTCTCTCTCTCTCTCAGGTATGGAGTGATTTTCCCCTCCCCCACCAGACTGCTGGAGCCGCATCTTAATTAGAGAGAGAGAGAGAGAGAGAGAGAGAGAGAAAGAGAGAGAGAAACAGAGACGCGTCTGAATGACAATGAGACGAGCACAGAAACGCCTCGGTGACGGAGATGTGCTCAACCGTTGTCATGGTGACAGTGTGGCGAACAGGTAGAGGAGCTCGGTCTCCTGGGAAGGAGAGTCTCCACCTTTCTGTTTGCAGCTCTCAGCAGTTCATCCACCTCTCCTCTTGTTCAGTAACACCTAAACCGTGTTTCTACTGTACAGCACTGCAGCTTGCTGGAACTTGTAATATTCAAATCACAGCTTGCTCGTCCAGTTATCTCACAGGTGAAGACATATTTGTGGCACAGCAATGATTACCACAGAAGTGTTGCCTTCTCTGCTTTTAAATAAATAGAGAAGACCTACGGTAGTGCAATAAGTCTGAAAGCACCCAAAAATATTTTGCTACTTGTTTAAATTACTTATTTAAAATGAGCTGAAACAAGGGCGACACTGGCTATGTGGTTAGCACTGATGCCTCACAGCACGAAGGTTGCTGGTTCGAGCCCTGGCTGGGTCAGTTGGCATTTCTCCCCGATTTGGCGTGGGTTTCCTCCGGGTGCTCCGGTTTCCCCCACAGTCCAAACACATGTGCTATAGGGGAATTGAATAAACTAAATTGGATATGTATGGGTGTTTTGCAGTACTGGGTTGCAGCTGAAAGGGCATCTGCTGTGTGAAACATATACTGGATATACTAAATTTTGACATACATGGCTAACAAAGATTTTTTTCTAATGGCCTGGTTTACTCACACTATCAAAAATGTAGTTATTGCCATATATTTTAAATACTGTTTAAAGAGAAGCATACACTCCTTTTTTTAACTTTTCTTAAAAATAAAATTGACCAAAATTTACCAAATTTTTTCAATTCCATTCACCTTTATCTATATAGAGCTTTTACAATGTAAATTGTGTCAAAGCAGCTTGTTGAAGATGTTGTTGAATGTTGTGTCAAATGTTGTTGAAGATATCTGTTAAAAGATTTACTGCATTGTTGGATCAGTGTCATCTCGACTGGGTAGCTTTACATGGACATAGGAAAATTAAGACCAGTTTAAAATGATTTAAAGGGGACCTATCATGCCCCTTTTTACAAGATGTAAAACAAGTCTCTGATGTCTTTAGAGTGGGTGTGTGAAGTTTAAACTTAAAATACCACACTAATAATGCTTTATAGCTCTTTAAAACTGACCCTTTAAGGCTTTGATCCAAATTGTGCCATTTTGGTGACTGTTGCTTTAAATTCAAATGAGATTGTGCTCTTTTCAGAAGAGGGCGGAGCTACAAATGCCTATGTGTTAGAATAATGGCAGATTCAAAACAGGTACCCTGTGAAAACTCTAATCCGCTTGTTAAGTGGTGACGTGTTGGTGACGTATGTAATACTGTTTCCAGGTCCAAGCCGCCACTCATTTGAATTGACTAAATATTCGTTATACTTTTTATTCATATCACCCATTAAAGTGAATTTTATATAAAGTCATAGTGTACACACTAATTACTGGGCTTGCTGCATCACAAATACCAAAATTTCAACAATTTATAAAACATTTATCAGTTTCTGGCTATCAGATATTAGGCATGGACATAAATATTGCGATCGTGATTCTTAAAAGTATTACAGCGCTTTGTAAACGTTTATTATTAGCATTTGATGAGTCTCCTCATTCAGTTTCATAGAGCGATTGGACAGGGGAAGCTCCTTCGCGTGACGTCACACTTAACAAGCGGATGGTGGACAGCTGCTTCTCACTCAGGGCTGTTTATGCTAATGAGGGAGAGATGATCACTAGTGGGCGGGGCTTTCCCACTCTGATGACATGTACAAAAGGAGAATGTCAATCAAAGTGTTTCTGCAGACTGTTTTAATAAAGTGTGATTATAAAACAATAGAAATAATTAAATTTACCATCAGAAGCTGATTATATTCACACACTATAGACACACAAAAGTGTTTAAACCCCTTATAAAAGTGACTTTTGCATAATATGTCCCCTTTTAATATGTCCACCTACAACACAATATTTCAGTGTATTTACATTTTTTCAAGGCCTAAATTTAAGCCATTTTAAGGAACTGAATACAGTACAGGAGAAATTTCGCCACCCTATTGAGTATTGAATGAATGACACATGCGCACACACACAAACACACACACACACACACATCTGACCCAGATTTAACCTCCACCTGAATCCATCATCTTCAGGTTATCGGTAGAGGAGGATGAGGGATGTGTGTGTGTGTGTGTGTGTGTGTGTGTGTGTGTGTGTGTGTGTGTGTGTGTGTGTGTGTGTGTGTGTGTGTGTGTGCATGCGCAGGTCAGAGCGAGGTGAGCGTGATGTGGCTCATTTACTTTATGTGAAGATAAGGTGAAGCTCCTCGGCTGACACCTCTGAATTAAACACTTCACACCAGAACACGCTGCCATTTGGCCAACCTGCTAATGTTTTCTTCTTTAGCGACACGACGCGTCAGCTGGAAGCCTGGGGAAACGCATTTATTATGTCAACACGGATTCACCACAGTGTTTGTTGCATGACTGCGGCTTTGAAAAAGACTGAGATTTGCTTCGGAAAAGATGGAGCGGTCAGATGTTTTCACAGCCACTTGGTCTGGCCTTAAATACACAGGCGTGTATAAAATGCCAAATTGATATGCATTACTCATTATGCATACTGAAGGCTTTGTGTATTAAACAAAAAAACACATTCACAAAAAATATGTGTTTATTAAGCACTTAAAGATATGCAGGACAGGGCAGAGAAATGAAAAAGGACCACTTTTATGTCTTACAACTTATTTCACCACATTTTTAGTCTTGTTTATAGTGTAAATATCGAAAGATTCTTGAATCAATTATTTCAATTCAATCAATTATGAATTAATTATTTTCTAGACAAAAAAAATAAATCATACTTAATTTTGTGAAAACAAGCTCTAATATCTGCATGGGCTAAGCAAAATAAATGTGTGTTTGCTTAAAAGAAAAAACTTATTTAAGGCAGCGCGGTGGCTCAGTGGTTAGCACTGTCGCCTCACAGCAAGAAGGTCGCTTGTTCGAGCACCGGCTGGGTCAGTTGGCATTTCTGTGTGGAGTTTGCATGTTGGCGTGGATTTTCTCTGGGTGCTCTGCACTCAAAAAATATTCTTTTTACTTGTTCAAACTACCTAATTAAAATGAGCTGAAACAACACAATTCTTGAGATTTCATTGGCACAACTTAATTTTATGTTCAATTCACATAAATTTGTTTAAAGTGTTAAGTTAACTTTGATTTGTGTTGGGACAACATGAACGAATTGTGTGGAACCCTGCATTTTTTACAGTGTGGTTTCCTCAACAGTCCAAAGACATGCGCTATAGGTGAATCGAATAACCTAAATGTGTGTGAATGTGAGTGTGTACGGGTGTTTCCCAGTACTGGGTTGCAGCTGGAAGGACATCCGCTGCGTAAAACATATGATGGATAAATTGGCGGTTAATTCCGCTGTGCTAGCCCCTGATTATTAAAGGGATTAATGCCGAGTTCAGACTGCATGATTTTAGCCCTGATTTTGACTCGCCGACAGGTTTTGAGAAATCACCAACAAATGCCTGAAATCACAGGCAAATCAATGCTCGTGCACGCGAGTGACAATCACACAGTGTGAACTATCAAGGACATGTTATGAGAGAATCGCAGATGCCCGTGAGATATTTGGCATGCTAAATATCTGGAGCTGTCTGCGATTCAAATCATGCCATGTGAATGTGTTGTGACTGAAAATAACATCCGCGATCACCTACAGCCAATGAGAGAGCAGCATTCACTAGCGTGGTTACCTGCAGGCCAGCGGGAGGCTGGGGGAGAAGCTAAAAGCGCTCATTTTCAGTTGATTTGGACCCAAGAAATGGAGGTAAAACAAGTGTAAAATTGGCACGAGCACGGTGTCTGTTTGACGTGTCATCTGATCAATATCACAATCAGGTCGAAAAGTCCAAAAAAGTTGAGGAGAGATTGTTAATTCTCTTCAAAAGCCAGGTAAGAAACACAAGTTTCTAAAGTTTCTTATGTAGTTAATAACGAAAGATATATTACATGATATATATTACGTGGCCTCGTGTAATTTCCATGTCACT
The DNA here is from genome assembly GCA_903798205.1 of Danio tinwini. Classification (NCBI taxonomy): domain Eukaryota; kingdom Metazoa; phylum Chordata; class Actinopteri; order Cypriniformes; family Danionidae; genus Danio; species Danio tinwini. Next base: position 839,161 of record CAIGQZ010001198.1, on the reverse strand, counting down.
TCTCACATTTGTTTGGTTGTGAGACGTAATTGTCTGCGATTCTTCCTATTTTAAAGTCATGCAGTGTGAACTCTCCTGTCGCCGATTATTCCTACAGTGTAAACACAGCGCCGACAGAATGCTAGCCCAGATAGTCATGCAGCGTGAAAACATCCGTGACACGACTACTTTGAAAATCATGCAGTCTAAACTCGGCATAAGCCATAAGAAAATGAATGAATGATATTATTTCTGAAAACAAAACAATATATTTGACTTGTCTTGAAAATGCTTCTTGATTCGATAATCTTTAGATATTTGGACTAGAAACAAGACAAAAATCTAAGAGATAAAGTCTTCACATACCAATCCATCTAGTGCCTGTACATTTACATAGTAAAAGCAGAAGAATGAAGTGCAAAAACACATTCTGTGTGAGAACGGATAAGATCTTTCATGACACTGTAAATCAAACTACAACAGTTTTTTTTCTTTCTAGCTGTAGTTTCAGACGAGACACTGCAAACATGTTTTTTTCATGAACCTGCCAATTAAAACTGTTTTTTTTTTTGCTTTTTCAGTGTTTTATTTTCAGTTTAATGTAAGAAAACATTTAAAAGACACTTTCAGCTGTTTCTTTTATTGCACTCAATCAATTTGAATCTGTACAATACTCTTTTCTCTTCTTAAAATTATTATTTTTTTCTCCTGCACTGAATCCTACATCTCCACTTAAAGGCTGATTCATGCCTTGCATGTAGTTGTGCATTTCTACTTCTGCATGTTGTTTGTTAATAACACTTCCGAACCACTAGCTGGCAGTAGGTTTTTACGTTCCTCTGTGTCAAGTTTCATCGAGGAGAACTTTACCTTAACGTACAAGTAGCTAAAACTCGCTTAAGCTTTAATCATGAAGTAAACGCAAATCAAAAGTCTCCATCTGAAGCTCCTTCACGGGACTCAACACTTGTAAACACTCGCTCTATCAGGCTCACAGCTCTCAGCACCGCTACCAAGCAGACCAATCACGCTCTCAGCACCGCTACCAAGCTGACCAATCACAGAGCTTGCGATACGCATCATTGCGACGTTTAGTTAGATTTTTTGAGAGGTCAGCGTCGCCGTCAGTCATGCGACCGCGCGAAGACTGCACCAGTGTCATGGAAAATCAAGTGCCCCAGGAGAATTGAGTCTGCCTATAGAACCCTTGAGCTATTGTTCCACTGGAGTTGTAATAGGTATAGTTTGTAGCACCTAATTATAAAGTACAGTATATGAAAACACGTTCATAATTTATATAAATGTAAAAAGCTTATTAATGAGTATTGCATTTCACTATTAAAATGACATTAAGCGTTATATTGACCCTTTCTTATACTTATGTATAATTAAAGGCATGCATGGGTTATGAAATTGACCATTTATCTTTTATACGGTTTAGTTAGCCCAGTTAGCTTATGTGCTAGCATAATCATACCTCTACCGTTAGCCTCCTGGATATAACAAGCTAATGCAGCTCTGATTAGCTGCACAACAAGGTATCACAGTAATAGCTTTTGATCAGGCATTCACCTCAGATGATCCCTTAGATGTCCTAAGCGGACTCGATTCTAGATTTTGCATCTCACCAGCCCATACACGTGCGCTTGACCCAGAAGTATAGGGGAATTACCAACCTACGTCACACGGGTTCAACCGCGCATACCGGTTGCAAAAAAAGACCGTTGGCAATAGCAAGTATGTTGTGTTGTGCGTTAGGATGCCAAATTCACACAACACAAAATAGAAAATTTAACTTTTACCGTACACCACACTGCTTTTAATGCCAACCGCAGGCGTCTTTGGCTAAAAGCAATCATAAGAGCTGAATGGAGTGAGGACCTAAATAAAAATGCTCGACTCTGCATTTCTCATTTCATATCAGGTAAGTTCAGGCTATGCTGAATCATACTCATTACTCATTTTTATTGCAGCAATGATTTCAGCAAAAACAGTTTAACATGGTGAATTAAACTGCGGACACTGAATGCTTAGAATGAAATGTAAACATGTAAGTTCACATACCCTGCCATACAGGAGCAGTTCACTGTCAGAATGCAGTTGTTCTGCTTGTTGATGATTACCCAGGCCTTGTATAGCTCCGTCTCCTTTCCTTGTCTTTGGCTAGGCAGAACCTCAGTTTTAGCACTACAAAGTTTTAAATCTGGTAATCAGGGAACATTATTTCTTGCACATGACCACACAGAACACAAGGGCTTAACTTCTCTCTTGTAAAATCACTTGAGAGTTTCAATGAGATAGTTGTATATTTCGGCCTGGATGCTTGGCCATTTCATCTTATCTAATATCCATTGGGAGGGTGCTATCACAAATAGACCTGTCAGACTAACGCCGATCACTTTAACGTTAATTTTTCCGAATAACTGTGCTTATCACTGGATGACGAGCTGTTATAATACGCTGAAAGCATTATGTAAATAATATGTATAATGTGTAATCAATATAGCTTATCTCTAATACAACAACAAACTCTGTACCACATCAGATGTCATTCCCTCGCTGTAAATGCTAGCACTCCTGTTTTTTTCTGCAACCTCCCTATGCGTGCATCCTGAATGTTTACAAACCAGTGATTCGTATAAATTAGCCTTTAGCTGCTCTTACAGCTAAAGTGGCTGTTTGCAGTATTTTCTAACTTATAGAGTTAAATAGACGGAAAACTTTCATCTTTAATATGTAAAAAAATAATAATAAATTGTTTTAAACTTGCCTTCATACAAAAAAAAATGATGTGCTAAAGATCTACAAAAATTGGTGCACATTTAAATTAAATAATGCCTCATTTGCAATAATATATACAAACATTTTAGAAAACAAATCATTTTGTATGTAGGGTACATGACTATCAAGTTATCATTTTGATACTAATCTTCAGCTTCAGTGTCTAAAGCTCCTTAAATACTGGATGAAGTTAAACTACAGCTGAATTCTCATTCTAACAGACCCAGAAATGCATAACGAAGCGATTTTGGTCACACTAAAGTGTTTAAGTGACAGTCTAAAAGACAAATGATTGCTTTTACCGTCTTACTGTCTGAAACTGAACATTAATGAAGTGTATAAACACATTATTACAGTGTATAAACGAAGACGTCTCTCACACGAGTCTCCTGAGAAAAAGATTTCATTGTACAGTGTCTGAAAATACGTCTCGCAGTCAGATTGCCACAGAAAGTCTGTGATCAAAAGTCAGCGATTTCACTATAAAGTCAAAAATTTCAGCTTTGAGTCATCGAGATAAGTGTTGTGAAACTGAATTTCTGCTGGGAGTTTCTCTCGAGTGTTTTTGCTGAAATCGGTGCAAGGTCAGAGGTCCATCGACCCCCTCTAATCAGCTCAAACGGGACGGAAGTTGATGTTCAGACTGAGGGTCATTATCTCAGCAGGAATGAGGGTCTCAGGGCTGTTAACACCCACCTGCCGAGAGACACGTCCACATGCAGAGTCTTCAGCCCAAATACAGGCTCTGATTCTCCCTGGTATTATCATGCATTTCTAGACGACCAATCACAAGCGGTCTGCTGAGATATTAATGGCCTTAAATCGCATTCAAATTAGCGCTCCATGATACTGGGAAACAGTGTTACAGAGTGTACTTAGTAAGGCAAATCAAGTAAGAAACTGTGTAAGGTGTACTTAAGTGATTATTTTTCATTTTTAAGTCATTTAATTAGCTACTTGTAATTTACATGCTCAAAGGAGACCCGTTATGTCCCTTTTTACAAGACGTAAAATAAGTCTCTGATGTCTTTAGAGAGTGTGTGTGAAGTTTCAGCTCAAAATACCACACAGCTAATGTTTTGGACCCTTTGAAACTGACCCTTTTAGGCAGTGATCCAAATTTTTCAATTAAAGGTTTTCTTTGTCCGACAACTGCACATGCTTAAGAAAATATGAAATATTTGAGAAATGTACGCCCATATATGGCATGTATTAAATATGGTGTGACTAATTTAAAAGACTTTTTTTATACATATTTGGTTTAAAATGTTAATGTTAAAGTGTTTTAAAATGTTTATCGTTTAGTCAAGTAATTATATCATCTAGGCTGCATTTACACTGCAGGTCTTGATGGTCAATTTTGTGACTGAGTGTTTCAATGTGGATTCAGGTAGATTTCGGGTCACGGCACCAATTTGTAGAAAACTCCAGCCTGGTCTCATGAGGAAACAAAACTATTTTACGTTTTGTCAGTTTAGTGGCTAATTCGAACAAGTTCAGTCATATAAAAATGTACGATTATTACAACAACAACCCCCCCACCCCCTATACCCAACCGTCATTGGGGGATGAGCAAATTGTACTGAATTGTTACGAGACCTGTTTTTCTACATTGGAGGTGGTGGCCATGGCTGCTAACTTGCCTGCGATGCTAGCGGTAGATCTCGTTGTTGGTGGAACTGAAGGATGAGCTTGCTTTGGCTTAGAATTAATCATATTTTGGTTGAGAATGTTCTAAATTATTGTTAACTGAAGATATTCAGCGTGTAATAATAGGTTCAATTTAACAATGTAGGCCGGGAGCCCTTCTTCCATGCACCTTACTCCACCATTGCTCTACAGCAAAGTCCTCAAAATCATACTGAATTGTAGGAATGAGATTGTACGTATTCATATGAATTAGCCACAAAAAAGTTTTGCCATGAGATTGTGTTGGAAATTCAGAAGCCAAAACCACCATCTTGTAGACATCTTGAAGAGAACATTCTCATTTAAATAATTCTTTTTTTTTTGAGTCTACTAGTTTCGGCTTCTGAGTTTCTTACAACCAACTAGAATCCAATTTTTAATGTTCGAAAAACTCTACTAACTACAAAAAGTAATTTCTGCCCTGCAGCAGTAAGCCTTAAACGTCTGGAAGGACATGAGAGTACGCAAACGATGACAGAATCTTTTCATTTCTTGCTGAACTACACATTTTGGCTCCGATCCCATATTAGTTTATTTTCCCAAGCACTGCTAATCCCCCTTCCAGGCCATAGAGAAGCACGTCCCCAATCAAATCTTTAAAACACTGTCGAACTCTTGTGAGCCCTTTATACAGCTGAGTGAAACTTCCTGTGCCAAACTGCTTCACACATTCCTCTCCACTCGTTTTCTGTTCGTCCCTCCTCCTCATTTCCCTCCCTCTCTCTATGCTCGTCTTTGTCCTCTCCAGCATAAAACACTGATTCAGTGCTGAACCCAGGAGTCCAACATGATCCTTTAAAACACACACACACACACACACACAACTCTCAGGAACGGATGTGTGTCCATTAGCTCAATTCCCTGATCTAAATTAAACTCCATCTCTGGCACACAAAGACAGAGAGGATATGACACCGCTGACCTGATCCACATGAAACTTCCGTTTGGAGTGGCCACAACAACTCCACCAATCGTGCATTATGCTACAAGTGTGTTGATTCATTTCGAGTGGGCAATAGGCTTGATTTTAACACCCGCCATCAGCTACTTTCTGCTGTTTTAGCACAGTAGCTCATTAACCAGGTCAATGCGAACTGTAAGACATTGTAGCTCAGGTCACCTCTTGGGAAAAGTGGTTGCGTAGACCTAACAGCAACACAGGCTCATTGGAAATACGTGCTACATTTCTGTGAAACCACAAAAACAAACCTAAAGTCTGCATGAATCGAAAGCTGTGACCATTTTTTTTTCTCGTATTGTGATGCAGTTCCTAGAGAAACTAAATTAAATGAGAAAACAGTGGGCGTGGCTTGTTTTTTTACTGCAAGCTGATTGGATGTAGTAAACTATTCATATTTATATAGTAAAGGTATGTCAATCAATGCAGTCCAACGTAATAGAGGTTTGGTGAACTGAACACTATGGGGCAGTGCGACGACAACAACTTTTGATCCTTTTTACATTAATTATATTTACGATGACATTATAACATGACATAACAAATAAAGAAGTATTTTGTACAGTTCTAAGCACAACACCAAATAAACAGCACAAAACACCCATGTTGATTATTTGTAATCGATTAAGCTCGGGTTTAAGTGTAGTGAAGCACAGTTCCACAAAAGAGATAAAAGCAATGTAAAATTGAGGTAAAACTATGTCGTCGCAATACACTTTTCTCTTATTTCTTCTTTTGAAAACACGTTTGGTTGGGTTTAGGTCAGTGCCATCACTCAGAGTTGTACAAGGACATGTATCTGAAACACAACAAATGTACCCTAAATAATGCATTTCAGATTCTCAAAAAAGTAGACAGCGCCCTCTAGAGGATTCATCACCTAAAACGTACAACAAAACATACCCTAAATAACGCATTTCAGATTCCCAAAAACGTAGACAGCGCCCTCTAGAGGATTCATCACCTAAAACGTACAACAAAACGTACCCTAAATAATGCATTTCAGATTCCCAAAAACGTAGACAGAGCCCTCTAATGGATTCATCACCTGATAGTACAATCAAACGTACCCTAAATAATGCATTTCAGATTCCCAAAAAAGTAGACAGCGCCCTCTAATGGATTTGTCACCTGAAACGTACAATAAAACGTACCCTAAATAATGCATTTCAGATTCCCAAAAAAAGTAGACAGCGTTCTCAAGTGGATTTGTCATCTGAAATGTACAACAAAACATACCCTAAATAATGCATTTCAGATTCCCAAAATGGTAGACAGCGCCCTTTAGTGGATATGTCAAAACATACAACAAAACATACCCCAAGTAACATATTTCAGATTCACAAGCATTTAAAGTCCTCTAGTGGATATGTCATCAAAAACGTACAACAAAACGTACCCTAAATTATGCATTTTAGATTCGCGAAAAATGTTGACAGCGCCCTCTAGTAAACTTGGCATCTGAAAAGTACAACAAAACACACGGATGTGCAAAAAACTTGATAACGCCCTCTAGTAAAATTTTTTATCAGTAACGTACAACAAAACGTACACCAAGTAACATATTTCACATTCACACATTCAAAGTCCTCTAGTACAACAAAACATACCCTAAATTATACATTTCAGATTGCCAAAAAAGTAGACAGCACCCTCTAGTGGATCTGTCATATAAAACGTACAACAAAACATACAGAAATGCATTTAAAATCCTGTAGTGAATTTGTCATCTGAAACGTACAAAAATGTATTACCCTAAATAATGCATTTCAGATTTGCAAATATGACGACAGCGCCCTCTAGTGGATTTGTCATCTAAAATGTACAACAAAACATACCCCAAATAACGCTTTTCAGATTTTTAAAAAAGTAGACAGCGTCCTCAAGTGCATTTGTCATCTGAAAAGTACAACAAAACATTCCCTTAACAATGCATTTCAGATTCGCAAATATGTCAATAGCGGCCTCTAGTGGATGTGTCATCTGAAACCAACAATAAAATGTACCTGAATCATTGTATTATACATTTGGCAAAATGTAGGCTGAGGCACGTGTTTCCAATGAGTCTGAGCAGCCCAAAAGCATAGACTTGATGAAAAACATTTGATTACATCTTGATAAGCAGAAAAAACAAATGGTGTGAATGCCTGATGTGGCTGTTTGTTGAGATGTACAGTGAACTCAATGCAGTTTCTACAGATTTTGTTTTGAATGTGAACACAAGAAATGACATCTAAAGAGCTAAACGTGGCTTCAAATCTGCACTGCGTTTTACTTACAAGATCAACACAAGCAATAGTTCAGAATAGTACAAACTGGTTTCCAAAAACCCACAACAATGTGAATGGAAAATCATCCGAGAACTAAATGAAAGCAGATCAAATTAAGGTCCAAGTTCACTTTAAAAATCAAGAATAACACGTTTCATGTATATTTACATACATTTTAGATCTGGGCTGAAGCAGAAACCGATTTAACTCTTTATAATTACTTATTAGAAAAACCCCTTGAGTGTTACTGGGGGTTATTACAAAACTTTTAAACTTTGATCATTTTATATAAAATTATAATAACATTGTAATCAATATCAATGAAATTACCTTATATGAATCTTCAACTAAAGTGCACAGCTGTTTCCTTTAAATTGAAGTAGAAAACACTGTAAATAAATAACCTTACAGCTTGTGATAGATTCAAAGCTAACAACTCTTTAAAAACAATGCTTACTCTTAAAACAATAAGACAAATATTTCCAAATACCATGAAAAAAACTACAAACACAGTGTTGCATTCTGTTCCGTTTCCCTGGCTTTGAGACCATCGTTAGTTCATCAGACACTGGACCGTTTTAAAAAAGGGCTCTGAGCTCAACAAAAAGAGCTGCTCAGTAAAATCACCAACATCCGTAGTAAAAACTGAGAAAAGTGTGAGCTCGGTTGTAATTTACTTAAAGGATTTCACCATAATGCATTTCCTCGCACACACTGCTCAAAGGTAAATACACATCTAGAGGAGGATCCTGTGTTCCGCTCTCTTTCTTTCTTCATTCTCAAAAGAACATGATTATTTTTATGTAAGCTTGCTTCTGTCGTGGAATAAAACTGCTTTTTGCAGACAAATTAAAATTCCAATTGATTTTCCATCCATTCCAATTCATTAGAACTGCACAGTGTGATTGAACAGGGAACTATATACATTGCAAAGCATACAAAAGGCTTTTTCTGTCTAATTCAGTACTCCCTGGTATAGCGTTAAAACCAAAGTGCAGCCACACGTCAGCTCTAAAAGCTGGAGGCATCTTTATATTTTCCGACATGCTCACTCTTGCTTACCTCTGATACCGTACTACTTGGCGTTTTGTTGATCGCGAGTTAGCGACATCTACAGGAGCGGAGGAGGAGGTCGTTTGGCACAACTTGAATCGATACTTGAGGTTGGACTATCGATACACCATCGTAAAAGAAATGATCACGATAGTTAGATGTATCAATGTTTTTGCACAGCCCTACACTGTATTGCATTACAAACAGAAAAGCTAAAAGGGTTAAACACAATTATTATGCATTAAGTAAATTTAATTTGCATAATTAAATGTTTTTGCTTATTTATTGTTATTGTTTTAACCCTGGCAACTAATTTTAGATCAGATTCACGTAAAGAAATGGACTAAATCTAAGCCAAATTGTGAATATTTTACAATAGTGATTAAGCCATTTGGCAATACACTGTACAGCAGTACAAACAGAAAAGTTGAAAGCATTTATGAAGCATTAAGTACATTTAATTTGGATGATTCAATGTTTATTTGTTGTTGCTTTTTAACCCTGCCAAACAATTTTACCTTCCTATGTAAATATATACTGTTAATATGCTCACTTTGTCAAAAATGTTGTGAGATGTAAATGCTTGAACTAAGTTTGTACATATTTGGATAATAATAATAACAATATGATGTGTCCTGCTGCCACAGTTTATAGTGATGTCAATTACAGTTTTGAATGATGTCGTACTTCGATGTATTTTATGATATGGAAATGCAAGTGAACATGCTGGCAAGATCATTAACCCCACTAACCATCCACTAAACGTTTGCTTTTAAAGTCCACTACCCAAAAGTTCCTACTGAATTCACATGTCAATATTGTAACTGAAACAGAAAGACAAAAGACGAGATATCAATGATTTGAAGTAGATAGAGAAGATTTTGTTGGTATTATTAAAGTGCGACACGGTGGCTCAGTGGTAAGCACTGTCGCCTCACAGCAAGAAGGTTGCTGGTTTGATTCCCGGCTAGGCCAGTTGGCATTTCTGTGTGGAGTTTGCATGTTCTCCCTGTGTTGGTGTGGGTTTCCTCAGAGTTTGGATAATTCATTCAATTTTTTTTCTTTATTTGTTGTTGTTTTTTTAACCCTGGCAAATAATTTTACCTTCCTATGTAAATATATACTGTTATTATGCTCACTTTTTTGTCAAAAATGTTGTGAGATATAAATGTTTGTACTAAGTTTGTACACATTTGCATAATAATAACATAAAATAATAATATGACAATAATAATAATAACACTTATTTCTTATTGTGCTTCCTCACAATCCCTCACTTGTAATAAACAAACGGTTGGAGAAAAGTGCTATTAATTATTAAAATAACACTCAGTCCTTAATTCATTATTCTCTTTCAGTACATCATAATGCGTACAAATGTCTAATGCCGAGTTTCACATATTTTCATTTGAGGGTTTACCAATTCTTGTTCTGCAGATTTACTTGCACAGATTAATTGTGTACCTCAAGAATAGCGTGCTGAATTTGATCTGCTCTAAAAGTGCCAGTCGTCTCTGATACCTGGGGAATCACCTGTTGTTTTTCTCAGTCTCATCCGCCAGGTGATGCAACACTTCACCTGTAGACTATAACGTCAACCTTTAAATGCTTTATTCCATGTCGAGTCACTTTTACATTCTGAATAGATCATCCGAATGCATAATGCACATTTAGCATGCCATGATTTGTCCAGAAAGAAGTCATATACTTTCCAAGGGAGTGCACAAATTCAATGTGGGAGCAGCAGGGCTGGTAATGAAAATTGTCAGAGATTAAGAATGGCCATGTCTTGCTAAAGATTGATTCAGACTTTGTATATCACAGCATTTTGAATGCATATCTGACAAATCCGCCTTTTTTCCTCTGAATTGTGAGAAAAACTAATCAGAATTGTATAATTAAAGAGATAGCTCACTCAAAAAATGAATATTATAATATTTTAATTATGTTCAATCCACTTAAATTTGTAGAAGTTAATCGATTTGTGTTGGAAAAACATGAAGGAATTGTGTGGAACCAGCAATTTTTCAGTATACTCTCCTCTGTTTTACTGCTTTTGGAGTACTCTTGTACTTCTTTCAAATATTTATGAGTTCCCTCCTCAAAAAGAAAGAAGATATTTTGAAACATGCTGAAAACTGTAACCACTGACTTCCATTGTGTATTCGTCATTCCATTTTACATTATGGAATTATTTTAGCTTTCTTTAAATTAACCTTTTAGGTTTGAAACCCCTTGAAGGTGAGTAAATAGTGAGTAAACATTCATTTTTGAGTGAACTAACCTTTAAAATGTACACATTTACCTTATTTTATTATTTAAATGATCCTGTGACTTAGTAACCAATAACATATAAACAGTGAATGATTTTAAATACCATCCTGAATCTGAGTTCTGCTGATTTTTTTCTTCACTTTATTAAATTCAATGCCACAAGAACAAGAGGTATTACATATTCAAATACATTCAAAAACAATGACATTTTGGTGTTTGTTTAAATTACTTATTTAAAATGAGCTGAAACGATGTAATTCTTGAAGGTTTTTGTGGGGGACTACTTAATTGTTTCATGTTCAATGCACTTAAATATGTAAAAAACTAATAAGTTTATTAAATTCTTTTATTTTGTCCCAACACCAATCAATTGTGTAAAACCCAGAATTTTTAGTGCAGTTTTCCGACAGAGAAAATATAAACAGGGGCGGCTTTAACCAATAAGCTAGGTAGGTGGCTGCGTAGGGCCCCAGGAAATCTGGTGGCCCCCAATAAAAAAATCTGAAGTATAAACTATCAGAAGTATAAACTATCCCTATAAACTATAGATAACCTTGTTTTCTATTATATTTTGTTTTGTAAGAAATATTTTTACATAAATGTTAATTAAAATACACTAAAATATAATATAATAATAATAATAATAATAATAATAATAATGTTATATAACACTAATAATATTCATTTATTCATTTTCTTTTCGACTGAACCACCAACTTATCCATGTTTTACGCAGCAGATGCCACCCATGCACTCCCATTCACACGCATACATAAGCTACGGAAAATTTACCTTACCCAATTCACCTATAGCGCATGCCATTGGACTTGCGGGGTAAACCGGAGGAAACCCACACGAACACAGGGAGAACATGCAAAACTCCACACAGAAATGCCAACTGACCCAGGCGAGGCTCGAACCAGCAACCTTCTTGCTGTGAGGTGATCATGCTACCCACTGCGCCACTGTGACACTCCAATAACAATATTATAAAAAAATATATAATACTCCCCAATTATGGAGCAGGCCAGCAAATTTATAAAAATATACATATATTTACAATTTTTTTATTGTAAATTAATTTTACGAAAACTAATCATTCAAAAATGTAAAGATTACGTTAAGATAAAACATAGAAAAGAAGATTGAGTAATGTATAAAAAACACCAGAATAAATACAAATTAAATAAAAAGGCGGAAGGGTGCATCGGGACTTGAGCCGCATGGCAGGAGTTGCCTAGAGCCCCCAATTCACTAAATCCGCCCCTGAATATATATAAACACATATACATTTGAAGTCAGAATTATTAGCCCCTTCTTGAATTTTTTATTTTTTTAAATATTTCCCAAATGATGTTTAACAGAGAGGAAATTTTCACAGTATGTCTGATAATATTTTTTCTTCTGGAGAAAGTCTTATTTGTTTATTTCGGCTAGAAGAAAAGCAATTAATTTTAAAAAAAAACAAATTTAAGATCAAAATTATTAGCCCCTTTAAGCTAATTTGTTCTTGATAGTCTACAGAACAAACCATCATTATACAATAACTTGCCTAATTACCCTAACCTGCCTAGTTAACCCAATTAACCTAGTTAAGCCTTTAAATGTCACTTTAAGCTGTAAGTGTCTTATAATATCTAGTCAAATAAATTTTACTGTCATCATGGCAAAGATAAAATAAACCAGTTATTAGAAATGAGTTATTATTATGCTTAGGAATGTGTTGAAAAAAATCTCTCCGTTAAACAGAAATAAAAAATAAACATGGGGCTAATAATTCAGGGGGGGTAATAATTCTGACTTCAACACACACACACGCACGCACGCACACACACACACACACACACACACACACACACACACACACACACACACACACACACACACACACACACACACACAAATTAACAACAATCTTTGCTTCTTTTCATGTTGAGTCACTTTTACATTCTGAATATATCACCTGAATGCATAACACACATTCAGCATCCCATTTATCCAGGAATAAGTCACGAATTTAAATGTTTTCAGAGCATTAGATGGGGTTCCGCTGCTCTCTCTCTCGCGCCGTGAAAACCAATGACGTCATTCCCCCGCAGCCCCTCCACACCCCACCTCAGGCCAAAATCTCCGGCCAATAGTCAATATCATCCGCCGATCAGACACACTTTCAAGAGCTCCACCGACACCTCCGCCTATTAGCACCGGCTCCAGCCTATTATAATGCAGCCGTGCTGTAATTACCGTCCGTGTCTGGTGCCATCCCTGACCACTCTTGACCACAAAGATAAAAACAGTGCGGACGCCAACAGGCAAACATGAGGGACAAAAGGCTCGCAATTAAACTCTAATTAGATCCGACGCGTTAATTATAGTTTATCCCGACACGCGAGTGCACGCCAGCATAATCAGACAACTGGGGAAAGACGCTAATAGTGACCCACAACCCCCAACACACACACACACCCACTAGAAAATCCAAACAAGGCAAAGGTGCTCAACATAAAACGGCTCCTCGGAGCTTCTCCGGTTGTTTGTTGCTAGAAGCGACTAGTAAGTTAACGGGAATGATTTCTTAAATCAAGAATTAAAATTTCAGTAACACATTCTTGTACATCATCTCAATTATTATGCGATACTGACGTACGTACACCTTACAGACATCACCACACCTCCAGGCCCCTCACCGCGCTCCGCAGGCCGCCAGAGACGCGCTGTCTGCAGGCAGCACAGGGAATGTGGGTCGCGTCCAAGATTTACAAACCGCGCAGCAACGCCGCTACTGTCGCTTAATGAATGACCTTACAATTCTCACTCTCTCATCAAGCACACCCAAACATAATCCTAAATATGACTGGGAAGCGTGTACGTGTGATTAAGTCGCCGTTTGTTAACAATAGACCACAATAGAGAGCGGTTCCTCTTACCAGTGCGGTCTGCAGCAGCAGCAGCGTTATCCAGCACGGGAGCTTCATGGTGCTCCGGACGCAGCAAAAACACGGCGCTCGCGCTCCTCTTTCGGGTTGTTCTCGGTATCCTTCTGGGCTGTTCTCGGTATCCGACTT
>CAIGQZ010001198.1:779666-820092 GCA_903798205.1 Danio tinwini | reverse complement strand
ATTTCACTTATGAGATGGCGGCGGATGTTTACTGTATGATGACCAAAATGGCCTTAAACATGGTCAAATCGATGTTATACCCAAACCTCGTGGGGACGTTGCAGTTTGTTTAGAAATGAAAATCGGGTTGATATCAGAACCCAACATCAGGCTGACGTCAATGTCCAACGTAAAATCAACCAAATATCAACGTCTAATGATGTTACAGCTTGACGTTGTGTGGACGTTACCACTATGACGTCTATCAAATGTTGGCTTTTGGTTACCATACCTGAAAAATAAATGTCATTATTTGACGTCAATATGACGTTGGATTTTGGTCACTTATTAACACAACCTAAAATCAACCAAATATCAACGTGTAATGATGTTACACCTTTACCACTATGACGTTTATGACATAATTACAACTATGACATTTGACGACATAATTAGACATCAAAATAACCTTGCCCATATCTGGCTAGACATTGAATTTTGGTCACCTGACATCACAACCTAAATCTAACCTAATATTAACGTCTTATGATGTTGTGTGCCTGCTGGGCAATAACTAAATGCACTACAGAATGTTACGTTTACACACATCCACAAATTACATGTAAATGCATCAGCTTTTTACAGTGTAATACTCACTACTCTTGAATACTTTTGAAAGAGCTACTTTTTACTCATACCTTGAGTAATATTTACAGCAGATACTTTTACTCTACTTGCACTACATCTTTAAGCAAGTAATGGTGCTTTTACTCAAGTATGATTTTTCAGTACTCTTTCCACAACTGATCATAATACATGGGCCAAAACCTCTCAGTATATTAAAATGAGATGCAAAATATAAGCCACATGCAAATCTGAGTGGCTGGAAAAATGATATCTGAATCCTGCTGTTCCAGTGTTTTTACCGTTACAGTGGCGGGAACTTAATCTCTGCTTTATTGAAACTTTATTATAGCAACTAGGCTAATGTTAGCAAGACCGACATCTTTAGACAGCATCTGGCAGACACTTTTATTTGAAGAGATTTCAAGTGCATTCAAGGTATGTTTCGCAATTATCTTTTTCCCTGGAAAGATGTTATGCAAGTTGCACCGTTTAAACCAGCGATTATGAAGAAATACTCATCGTCTAGGCGTATCTCTTGTGAATCAGAGTGTCCCCAGGCTATGGCATTAGGAAACTTCATCAATGTTTGCCACAGAAACATTTCAACAGAAATATAATGTGTGGAAAATGTTTAGTTTCACTATTAGTGTCACTATCAGTTTAGCTTTCAGTGGGACTCTTGACACTTCCTTTAGCCTTTCACTTAATTCTGTAACCATCTTAAAACAGTACTGCATGTTTTATAATTAAATCCTTTCCTAGTGCAAAGTGGTAGTCAATATTCAATACTTGATCACTGTTTTGTGACGAAGTGATTGGAAATCAAAACAAATCAATATATTTGGCCGTCTCCTGGTGGCTATTTTTGGTAAAGCACCTACACATTTTCTCAGAAACATTTATTCTTTTGTGATTATCTGCTATCTTTTCTAAACAAAAGTTTGTTTAGTGAGTTTAAAGTCCTGTAGGGAAAGCGAATTTGCTATCAAATCAAATTCATATGTCTAACCAATATACACCCACCCACTCCAACTGCTCATTTACGCAAATTTCTAATCAGCCAATCACATGGCAGCAACTCAATGCATTTAGGCATATAGACATGGTCAAGATGATCTGCTGCTGTTCAAACTGAGCATCAGAATGAGGAAGAAAGGTGATTTAAGTGGCTTTGAATGTGGCATGGTTGTTGGTGCCAGACGGGCTGGTCTGAGTATTTCAGAAACTGCTGATCTACTGGGATTTTCACGCACAACCATCTCTAAGGTTTACAGAGAATGATCTAAAAAAGAGAAAATATCCAGTGAGCGGCAGTTCTGTGGGCGCAAATGCCTTGTTGATGCCAGAGGTCAGAGGAGAATGGCCAGACTGGTTCCAGCTGATAGAAAGGCAACAGTAACTCAATAAACCACTCGTTACAACTGAGGTCTGCAGAAGAGCATCTCTGAACACACAACACGTCCAACCTTAAGATGGATGGGCTACAGCAGCAGAAGACCACACCGGGTGCCACTCTTGTTAGCTAAGAACATGAAACTGAGGCTACAATTCACACAGGCTCACCAAAATTGGACAATAGAAGATTGGAAAAACGTTGCCTGGTCTGATGATTCTCGATTTATGCTGAGACACTTGGATGGTCGGGTTAGAATTTAGCGTCAACATGAAAGCATGGATCCATCCTAGCTTATATCATTGGTTCAGGCTAGTGGTGGTGGTCTAATGGTGTGGGGGTTATTTTATTGGCACACTTTGGGTCCATTAGTACCAATTGAGCATCGTGTCAACCTCACAGCCTACCTGAGTATTGTTGCTGACCATGTCCATCCCTTTATTACCACAGTGTACCCATCTTCTGATGGCTACATCCAGCAGGATAACGCACTATGTCAAAGCGTGAATCATCTCAGACTGGTTTCTTGAACATTACAATGAGTTCACTGTACTCAAATGGCCTCCACAGTCACCAGCTCTCAATCCAATAGAGCCCGTTTGGGATGTAGTGGAACCGGAGATTCGCATCATGGATGTGTAGCCGACAAATCTGCAGCAACTGCGTGATGCTATCATGTCAATATGGACCAAAATCTCTGAGGAATATTTCCAGTACCTTGTTGAATCTCTGGCGCGAAGGATCAAGGTAGTTCTGAAGGCAAAAAAGGGGTCCAACATTGGTACTAGTAAGACTTACTTAATAAAGTGGCCGGTGAATGTATGTACCAAGTTTGAAGTTGATAATTACGTGAATAAAAGTTTCTGAGCTTTTGTGAAGTTGCTCTTGCAAAAATAACCACCAGGTGACACCTAAAGTTGAAATCTTTTTAAAATAAATGTTTAGGCGTCACCTGGTGGCTATTTTTGGAAGAGCAACTACACAAAAGCTCAGAAATTTTTCTGTCACCCTAAACATAACATTACCCAGTGCCTAATGCATTTTAAACCTCTTGAACATTATTAAATGTAGATGCTGAATCACTGATATGTTGGCTTTGAGTCACAGTTCTGAAGTTCAATCTGCTGCTGCTTTCAGTAGTAGCTTTCAAACTCATATTATTAGCATTTAGCATTGAATAAAGCACATGAGGTGTAGCTGAGGTGATCATTGTCAGTTTTCTGTTGTTCAGTTGCAAGAAATAGAAGCCGCTTCTAATATATCAATTTAAGGTGTTGGTTAGAATGAAACTCATTTTATTATGGAAAATATCCCTTCTATCACGTGCTGCTGATTTTATATAGAACATGATTTAAATCAGCCTTTAAGCTCGATCGTCAGGCTCGCTCCTGTTTGTCCTCAATCTGGCAACCTGCACTTGCATTTGTTTTAATCTAGGATGCCTAGTTCAACCACTGGGTGTCAAATTTACTGCACCTTTAAAACAACTAAAATAAATCCAATTCCTAAAGTACGACAGCCTAAACATGAAATAAATAAAGAAGAGTCCGAGTCGGTTGTGAAATTTTGAAATTTTTTCATTGTTTTGTTTCAAAATAAAGATCACACATTGTTTAGAGACAATCTACAACTGGAGTTACAAAAAATAGTTGCCCAGGCAGAAAGCACACACAGCATCTGTTACCTATACACATTATGGTTACAAGTGTGCCTGCATAAAGAGAATAGGAAATATACACAAGGCTGTTTAAATATACACCGGAGAGTGTTCCAAATCAAAAAACCAAATGGCCATTATGTTACACTTACAAGTAGACAAAAGAATGGCAAATCTGTACACACCTCCGCCTCCGAGCGGGGCAGCAGAGCACGTCACACACACACACATACACACAGACGCGCTCCCGCTACCTGCCCCGCCGCGACCGAGGGACTATAAAAGATCTTAAAAAAGAAAGGGGGGATGAGTGGAGGTGAAAAAGAGGTGGCTGGTGAATGGCTAAAAGCAGAGTGCGCACTTTTCTCTGTTCTTTGTACATCTATGCAGTAATAATTCAAAGGGCTTCAAAACCAACCAACAAAAAAAAAATCTGATATTACAATTTACAATATATAACAACTCATAACCAGAAACCACAACCAAAGAGGTGAGAATTTACACTGAAATGCACAAGATTTTCTTTTTTTCCGTTTTGTCGGGTTTTTTTGTGTGTTTTTTTTATCTTCTCATACCAAAAAAGGCTGTAGAAGCGAGTCCACATTTACATTAGCGAAGGTTTACAAATGTACAATTATACAATCAGAAGTATGTATTCACTACAGGGGAAGATTATAGATACAGATTGGACATCAAAAACCAGAAAAAACTACAAAGTTTTATATATATATTTATATATATATGCAAAGTTCTACACCAAGTATGCACTAAATAGTTTATAGAAGCAAGACCAAAAACGTCTCCCATGCTAAATGTCTGCGTGTTAGCAATCAAGTGTTAGCATAATGTGCGTGTGTGTGTGTGTGTTTGTTATGAAAGAATATGCGCGTTAGAAAGGTGTTGCGAAGCAATAAAGTGTGTTTGCTCAAGCCTACATGACCGAACCAAGGATAAATCAAATATTCTCTCATTTCATACATACATCATTTAGGTAGTAGACTGGAAAAAAGGAAAGAAATGCTAAAAGGGAGAGGAAAAGAAAAAAAAAAACGGGTCACAACAACCCAGGATGATTCAGCGATGAGGGAAAGATAGTCTCCTTCCCTGTGTCGTCGGGTTCGGACAAACTCGTTCGCTCACACACACACGCGTGCACACCGACGGGACTTATAGGAAGGGTTTACATGATGCCATTGGGAGGAGCGCAGAGCGGGCCCAGGTCAACACCGTTCTTCATGTAGTACTTCTCCAGCTTGGCCAAAATGTGCTTTCCGTACGTGTACTTCCTCAGCGTCGCAATATGGGGCCGGATCTACACAAACACAAGCAGAATACATGATCCCACTCATTCAGATTCAAAGACTTTTTTAAATCATTAATCATTTTAAAAATCAAACACCTTCATTATTCACACCTCATGAAAGTCTTTTGTTTCACTTAATATTTACACTAAAACGTCAGAGTAACGATGTTATGAATGTGCCATTATCAAAGAACTTTAATACTGCTAATAATCGATGTGTTTTCTGAAATATTAATCAGGGTTTCTGTAGGTTTCTTCAAGTAAATTAAGACTTAAGACTATTAGGAATGAAATTTTAGACTTATACAGGGCTAAACCATACCTTTCAACATTGGGATGTGAAAATAAGGCATAAATAAAGGATACAATAGCCTTCGTATACATTAGAAAAAGCTGCAAATAAGCTGAAGTTTAGCCTATTAAAATTAATAGCATTATAAAGAAATTGAAGTTATCAAATCTCATTAACCTTTTCTTCACTGTATAATTTAAACATTCTGATTAAAGAGCAGCGAATGAATCTTTCATTTAGAGTTTTCGCTTGATCACATTAAATGACAGAGGTGTCACTCTGATGCGCAGATCTATAATGAAAGCATTCGATTGCTTTCCTAACATTTCATGCTCATTTAAGACTAAATTTGTTGTGTTTAAAAAGAAAACCCACCAAGATCGACATGTTTAGATGTTGTTGTTATTATTATTATTATTATTATCATCATTATCTGTTCAAACATGCACCCAAAACCCAGAGTGTCCACTTTCACTCCACTTTAAATAGCGTGTAACGTTACAGAATCCGTTTGGGAAACAGCATCTATTTATCATTATGGAGTGGGTCTGACTGTTTTGAGGACTGCATAGGAGGGGCAATGGCACCTGTAATGTAAATTAAGGGAATCCCACCATTTTTTGGTTTACTTAAAAGTGTTTTCATGCCTAATTAAAATCAAAGCACAAAACAGAGTCACATTTAAGAGCAAGGGGCGTCCCCTGGTGGTTTGGCGGTATGGGTTGCGTATAGGGAGGATTGGCTCTTTATTGCCACCCTTCATAGAAAGACAAAAAATACGTGAGAAATACAGTAAAATGCCTTTACAGGATGATAGCGGGACACATTAGTAAAATACGGGAGAATCCCGAAAAAAACGAGAGGGTTGACGGGTATGGGCTAAACACTAAGGATTTTTGAAATGGCCCGGTTGCTTCTGTAAATAGTATTTGTATTAATGGAAGATCTTGTAAAGAGATGTGTTGCTTTAGTTCTTTGATTTAATTTGGAGAATTTGCTGTAAGTGTCTAACAGCTGTTGTGAATTGCATCTCTTTGCAATAACATTTTTTTAAAATATAAAAAATAAATTTAAGAAGTTCTCAGATGGAATATTGGTGATTGGGTAGCTTTACTTCAGACCTACAATTTATTTCAGACCTACAACATAATATTTCAGTGAAAGTGAAGACTTCTTATTTTTGTTTTTAAAACTTAAGGCATTTTAAGACTTGAAGAGCCTGTGGATACCCTGATTGTTTGTCATAGTTCTTGAGCCAGATATTAATGTAAGATGTTAAAATAATGTTTCTCAGTTTTTGAAAGCAGCACAGTACAATTACTGAAATAACACAATAAAGGGTCTATTTAAGCCCTTGCAAGAATCTATGTTTGTTTTTAAGTACTTTCAAGGCCTTGAATTAATGTGTCTGAAATTCAAGTACTTTCAAGAAGTGTGGGAACCCTGATTAGAGGGCTGTAGGGTTGTCACAATACTGGAATTCTGTACTGAAATGTTAAAAACGTCAATTTCCCGCTAACATTTGAGCGGTGTGAAGCGCGTTCTTAAACACCACTTATTTGCCATTGTGTTCACATGCTCAACAGAAAAGACTGTGATTGGCCATAAAATCATCAGTTCACTGAACTCGCCTCTATTTACTGTGTAAACCAGTGGTGTCCAAACCTGACCACCTGAACCAGCTAATCAAGCTCTTACTAGATGTACTAAAAACGTCTTGGCAGGTGTGTTGAAGCAAGTTGGAGCTAAACTCAGCAGGACACCGGCCCTCCAAGACCGAATTTGGACATCCCTGGTGTAAACACAGATGCAGGGACACTGGAGTGTTTTAAAGTCACGTCAATTAGCTGGTTTGTCAATAAGCGGACATACGAGCGATCCGCTGATGAATCGCAGCTTTAAAACTCTCCAGTGTCCCTGTACCTGTAGTTACACTCAGTAAACTGTGATGAGTTTGGTGAACTAAATGACCTTCACGGCCTATCACAGTCACTGTGTGAGAACACGCTTAACAGCGCTCAAATGTTAGTGGGAAATTTGTGTTTTTATCGATTGGTACCACATTCCAGTATCGTAACACCAGTTCTCAGGTTTTTCATTCAGTTTTTGAAAGCAGCACAGTATAATTTAGGGCTACACAATATTAGAAAAATCTGTCATTGAGATATTTTGTTTTTCTGCAATATATATTGCAATATGAATACAAGATGGCTGGAATAGCTCTGCTAGGAAAGAAATCATTCATTTAGATCGACTGGGGGGATTTTGTATAGTGAGAGTAATGTATTAAAAAATAATAAACAAAAAGCAAAAATAATTACAATAGAACAAAGAAAAAAAAGGTACAATAATTAATAATAAACCGTTAAAATAAGTATTCAGGTACATAAATTAAATAATTAAATGTCAAATGTAAAACACTGTGTAGTTGTCCTTGAATTTATATTTTTAATTATATAATATATAAAAAAATTATTCTTCATTAAAAGTTACAAATGTTGTACTTGTGTGTCCAAATGATCTTAAAATGCCTTTAAAACACATGCCAATGATAAACTCACTCTGTTATGGTTATAATTAGCTGGAGCTGATCAATAATAATCCTAACTCAACACTGCATTTCCTGCGATGTGACTATTGTGGAGAGACATATTGCAATATCAATGCTGAAACAATATATTGTGCAGCCCTAGTACAATAGTTAAAATAACATCATAGACTTTAAATCCAAGCACTTTCAAGGACCGGTGTTTGTTTTAAAGTACTTTCCAGAAATTCAAGTACTTTCAAGAAATGCAGGAACCCTGATTAGAGCGGTGCAATTAATCGAAATTCAATTGCCTTATCGATTTTTGGCCTCCAACAACTATGAAAAAATATTAAATGAGATAAAACTATTATTAAGCATCATATCCCACCTCCTTTTTAACAATCCGAATTCATATTTCTCAAAGCTTTTTTTTTTTTTACATTGGAATCAGTGAAATCATGTAGCGTGACTTTTGCAGCTTCATTTATTGACATGTAATTGATTCATTTATGTTTTTAAAAGCAAGATCATGTCCATGCACTCTTTTGAGATCTTAAGACGAGGGCCTAAAAGGTCAAATACATGCAAAAATGTGTCAAAATGTGGCACTTGGGGAGTATTTGCATTAACCCTCGTTTGTTAGGAAGTAATAACTGAACATAGAGAGTTAAAAATGAAATGGCATGTGAAAGTAAAACCACTAACGATCTGCAAGCCTCTTTAAGTGATAGTACATTATATTCCTGCTGCCGCCTGTTTTTCTCATTATTACTCAAACAACAAAAGACGAGGACAAAACACTCATAGCTCATTGATTACTGCAGCTTTACAAAAAACAAAACAAAATCAAGCTTAATTCTTACTTTGAGATGCTTAAAGTGGAGTGTTTCATTTGTATATTTTTATTCTCTTGTATTTATTACCTTTATTTAGTTTTTTACTTTGTCCCATTCTGCATTAGCATTAATTGTGAAATCTAATTATATTTGAAATATATAGGTGTTTTATCAACCTTATTTACAAGGGGAAAAATATTCATAATATATCTCCAAAGCTTTTTGGTCATACGACCCACTTATAATCATTCAAATAATCAAGATTACAATTAAGTCCAAAATAATCGCGATTAGCAGCCTTAAAATCCATCACAAACTGCCCCTTTTGCTCACAATTCAAATTTTAGACAGGAACACGGTAAATAAATGAGATAAAAGCAGCACCTTGTGCATTACAATCTTGCGTTGTGTTGGCTCTGCCACATCGATCATCTTCTGCACAACATAGTTGGCGTACTGGTCCTTCATCATGGTGTATAAGGCACTGTGTGGCCCGTCCGCCATACTGCACACCTCATCGATCAGCATCGCCCGTTCAGCACGCAGAGAGTGGGTCACACACTTCTCCACCACATTACTGTCACACACACACACACAAAAAAAGCACATATTATACATTAATTGTTCACAACGTGTGCTACATTCGAAAGCGTTAAGAAAAATATAATAATTTCCTTTGACTTGACTGACTTGCATTATTGTTGAAAATTAAAGACCAGACTAAAATGTTTGTAAACAAAAATAAAAACCTTCATATCCAAAGTTGCTGTATAAATTCTGAAACAAAAACTAATAAAAATAGACACTCAGGTTGCCAAATGTTTAAAGACATTTTCTGCCGTGTGTAATATCTTGGAAACACACACCATTTACACGGAGAATAAAGAATCAAAGTTAAATGTTAAAGTTAAATCAAAGTTAAAAATCTGAAAATTTGCATTTTTCTCAGCCTTTTACATTAGTCTTCAATTATTTCACTTTAAAGTCAATGATAAGAACTGATTCATCACTAGAAGTAAATTTACTGAGCCTACACTTAAGAATCTGAGAATAATGCAAATTTTAAAAGAAAATATCTTTTTAACTTTGACACAGGTCTAATGCTGCGTTCACACCAGATGCGGATGAAGCATCAAACACGAGTGATTTACATGTTAAGTCAATTCAAAGATGCAAATAGACATTCTGCAGTGCAAATGAAGTGGTGCGAGTTGAGCGTTTTGCACGATTGACACGTTCAACACGTATCGCTAGAGTTCTAAACTCATTCGTGCCGGTTTAACCAATCAGGAGCTTTCTCTTTTAGGGGTGTGATTATGACGTAGTGCCTGTTGTTGGTGTCCCAGGGGAAAATCCTCCTGTCGACACCGGACAACAGCTCATCAAACTGGGCTGGGCTCAGTCTGGAGCACCGCTGAAAGCTTCCATCATCCAGGTGCAGTTTCTAGAAGAGCTTATGAACTCTCAGAGCTGGGTGCACCTCTAAATGAATCTAGTGGACTCAAGACATGGCTCAAGACAAATCAACGCTGTTTATCAGCCTTCTTAAAGAACATAAAGCACTGTTATTATATCAATAAAATCCATGTTAGCCATTTAGCATTGAAGTCACCGGGCAGAGAGAAGCCCCGCCCATGATGCAAATCCATGTCTATAGTAAAGCGGATTTGACGCACGAATGAAGTGGGTAAACTCAAAACATTCACGCGTGTATTTACACATGAATAGCATGATTTAATCGCAAGTTGGTGTGAACAGCATAAGACTAAATTAAACAACATGCATGTAAACAGATTGTTAATAAATAGTTTAATTAAACATATTGATGCATATTCATTTACTTGGATTGGTTTTGTAGAGTATATTTGGAAAAATGTTTAAAAATTTGTATTCATTTATTAACTTTTTTGCTATTTTATTTTCATGTAAAAAAATAAATGAATAAATAAAATAATATAAATAATATATAAATGCCTCAATAACTGGAAATTAAATAAATCTCAAATCTAAAAAAGAATAAAAATTAAAAAGCACCACCACAGAAAGACCACCTCTTCCTTCAGATGTCTGTTGTAATTCTCTACAATGTCTTTGCGTCTATCTTTTAATTTTCTCACACACTACACATGCATACCTGACCTGCACATAAAAACCAAAGTAATATAAGGTATCAGTAGAGTCTTCCTGCCTGCTGGCCTTTGTGTGGCGGTTTATCAAGCATGCATGAATGCCCTGTGCGCACCTGGCAAACTTATGCTGGCTGAGCCCCAAAACATTTCCTCGGATTTCAGATACAATCTTGCTCTTGTCCTCAGCGCGGCCGTGCTCCAACACGTGCTGGATTACATAATTCCCATACTGATCCTATACGGGAAGCAGAAGAGCAGAGGTCTGGATGAGAGGGATGCAAGAGACCCTGGGTCAGAGCAAAAAACGCGCTGGGTCATCATTACCTGCACCAGCTGCTCAGTATGCTGATGGATTTCCTCCAGGATGGGTAAAGTCTGCTCGGGCAGGCAGTGCTCCAGAATACGCTGGATCACCCGACAGCCATATGGGTGTGTTGACAGCGCAAACACCTGCACAACACACACAGTTATTAGTTAAAATACACAAGAGTGAAAGGGTTTTAAATGCATTTCAAAATTTACCACTCCAGATTAAGGTTATTTTAGTAAATAATAGCTAAAATGAAAATTAAAACCTGTGCACACAAAGACACTTTTCGCTGACATTTAACACCTTGTGACTAAAAGGAAAAAGCTATGATAAAAATTGAGCTGAAGCATGACTACAAAATTAAAAATTGCAAATCAAAACTGCAATATGTCAAATAATCGCACAGCCCTATAAATGATACCAAGAAAAATATCAAGATTCGATACAATTTTCAATACACAAGCAGAGCATGGGTGTCCAAACTTGGTCCTGGGTGGCCAGTTAGCTCCAACTTGCCTCAATACACCTAGTAAAAGCTTGATTAGCTGGCTCAGGAGTGTCTGACTGATATTGGAACTAAACTTTGCAGAACACCGGCCCTCCAGAACAGATTATTTGGGCAGCCCTGTATTAGCGCGTTTACTTTGCAATGCTTGCATATTTGCCTGTTTTTGTTTTTACTTGTTTTTGTTCACAAACTAAAAACCTTCAATCAAAACTGGGTTCAGCACTTGCCATTGGATACCGAAGCGATGGGTCTGTGTACTGTAATGTACACTGTAGAGTTCTAACTTCCTTATTTGCCCCCAAAGAAGAAAAAGCTTGTTTAATTACATGTACAATATAATTTTATTATAAAAAATATTGTTTGTTTTTTTCTGAATTTAAACTTATTGCATTTGTATGGTTCTGGATTTAATGTTTGTGTAAACAATTTTATTTTTATGACTAAAAGATTGAATGCAAACCCTTAACTCAGCTCTGGTCGACAATGGATTTGTTCGGTTAACTCTAATATATTATTTCTATCTATTACTACTAAATATACAACTAAATAAATAAAAGCTATTTATAATAATAATAACAATAATATAAATAAACTGTAAAAAAATAATATAAATGTTTGCACAATACAAGATAAAACTAAAACCAACAATGCCATTAACAAAACTTTACGTTACTGTACTTAATGCAAAACTATAATAAAGCTTGCTCCAGAGCTCAGTGGATGATCATGCACTTCTTAAAACACACAGGCTGAAAACCGCATGTAAGTAGACTTGTATGTCCCTGATATTCATTCTATGTGAATGTAGGTCCTGAAGTCTACTTGATTACTGTTGCAGCCATTTTGGCCAGTGCGGTCCATTGAAGAGGAAACACTGAATTTGACAAGACTGCAAGACTGTTTCCTTATTCAGATTTAAACTTGCCCTGCAACTTTGGTTCTTAGGAAAAAAGGGATCTGATCAAAAGATCAGGTTTCTTAAGATTTGTTTTGTGCAAAAAAAAGGAATACTTTTATACAGAAAGGATGGATTAAACTGATCAAAAGTGACAGTAACAGCACTTTCAAAACAAATTATATTTCAAACAAACGCTGCTAATTGAAAAAGGGCATTTCTTTTAAATTGTAATACTGCTACTGCTCCTTTACTGCATTAAAAAAACTTTATAATGAAATATAATGAATAAAATTCTGAATGAAAAAAAAATCTAATCAATGTACTATGAATACGATAATACTTTTATTGTTGCTTTAATTTGCGCTCAACTTTTAACGATTTTTACACAAAAAAGTATCAAATTTATATTAATATATTGTCATGATTTAATAATCACACCCTCCCGAATTTTGCAGGGACATTTTTGTTTTTATTTGTGGACTAAATGAAATGTATAATGTTGATGTATGTAAACAAATATGTTATTTGGTTCAATTATTGAAATTCGGCTGTGAAAATATGCAAAAAAATAAATAAAACAAAACACTGTAGGGACTGTACAATACCTGACAAGTCTTGTCGCCTATCCAAGTTTTAGGAACAATAAATAATAACTTGACTTCTAGTTGATCATTTGGTATCAGAAGCGGCTTAAATGAAAGGCAAAGGCCTCTAGATTAAGCTTATTTCACCAAAATAAAATATGATTATGCCTTGATTTTTAATGATTGAATTAGAACAGTAAGGTCTGACTTCGCTTAGACAAAAGTCTTGTCACCAAACAGAAATAATGTCCAGTATAGAATATAAAGTCATGGTGCAGTGGAAACAGAATGAATATTGTGTCCGACTCCCATGAGCTTGGAGGACTGCATCCATAATTCTCTGCAATGACTCAAATCATTTATTAATAAAGTCATCTGGAATGACAAAGAAAGCGTTCTTGCAGGACTCCCAGAGTTCATCAAGATTCTTTGGATTCATCTTCAATCCCTCCATCTTACCCCACACAATAATGTTCAAGTCTAGTGACTGGGTTGGCCAATCCTAGAGCACCTTGACCTTCTTTGCTTTTAGGAACTTTGATGTGAAGGCTGAAGTATGAGAAGGAGCGCTTTCCTGCTGAAGAATTTGCCCTCTCCTGTGGTTTGTAATGTAATGGGCAGCACAAATGTCTTGATACCTCAGACTGTTGATGTTGCCATCCACTCTGCAGATCTCTCGCACGCCCCCATACTGAATGTAACCCCAAACCATGATTTTTCCTTCACCTAACTTGACTGATTTGTGTGATAATCTTGGGTCCATGCCGGTTCCAATAGGTCTTCTGCAGTATTTGTGAGGATTGTGATGCAGTTTAACAGATGATTCATAGGAAAAATCTAACTTCCGCCCACTTTTCTAGATGATCAACTAGAAGTCAAGTTATTATTTGTTGCTCTTACAACTGGGATCCACGACAAGACTTTTGTCAGGTAATGTATAACATATTATACATTACATATAGGTTTGCTTTCCCATTAGCAAGGCACGTTTTTCTTTTTAAGACTCTGCTGTCGAAATCCTTCAAAAATCAAGACCTCCATGAATAAATACAGCTTCCCAGTTTACACAGTCACACACACACTTCACCAGAGACCCACCTGTCCTTTGAAGGCATCAATGATGAACTGAAGAGCATGAGGCTGAACACACTCAATGCATTTCTGCACCACATGATTGCCGTTCTGATCCTTCACACACTTCAACACGTGTCCGTCGAGCTCCCGAACCATCTCATTCTGCAAACGACAAACATTCAGATCATAAGCTCTGCGCAGCGAAATGTGAATGACTGTAACATGAACACACACACACACACACAGGCTTTATAAACCTACAATGACTTGCTGGTCGGAGGGGATGAACTCCAGGGCTTTCTGGATGACTCTGCAGCCGTACATCTGCAGCGCCAGGGATAACACATGACCACGGATCCGCTCGGCCAGCGCCAGCTTCTGATCCAGACTGCCAAACTAAACACATCAACAGGCTTTTAGCAAACACACGTCATCTCATCCTGACTGACACCTGTAACAATTATTCTGCATTTCTGATCAACGGCACAATATAGACAGTTCCTTTATGCTGTTTATTTGAGATTACAGACATGTACACATTCAATTTTAGATAACCAATAACAATATTTTAACTTAAAAAGGGGAAAAAAAATTATTATTTGGTGGAATAAACATCTTATTGTGGTAGATGATTCTTGAAAAAAATGCTCTAAATGATTATTTTATTTGAAATGTGATTTTTTTTTTACTGGAAACAATTGAGCAATCTTGTAGTTGATAAAAAAAAAAAAAGCATTTGGTGGAAAACCCCAATTTTTCAATCATAAGAAATGAAAACATCCCTTAATTTAGACCCCCTTAGACCCTTTATTTATCAGAGGTCGCCATAGCGGAATGAACTGTTAACCATTCCAGCATATATGTTTTACACAGCAGATGCCCTTCCAGCCGCAGCCCATTAAAGGAAAAGCATTACATTCTGATTGTAAAATCTCAAATCTCTAAAATGTATGCTCTGAATGACAATTCAGAAAAAATGCTACCACACCATAGAATGAAACAAAGTAGGGCTGCACGATGCTAGAAAAATTTGCTATGTTGTTGATAGTGGTGTAACGGATCTCAAATCTTACAATACGGATCACATGGTTTAAGTCACAGATCGGACCATTTTTCTGATCAGCCAAAAGGAGAGGAGACAAATGGAATTTACTTTCCGTTTATTACAAAAACAGCACTGCAAGAGTCTTTTGGTTTTAACAAACATAACGTAGAGCCTGTAATTTTATTAAAAACAAAATTAAGAAATAATCAACTCAATAAAAATAAATAGTAAAATATTCAGTACTGTGAAAAGTTCACTGTTACTTCTACTGCTGCTGATAACGCTAAATGTAGAAATCTAACATTATCATTTGTACAACCCATATTTATTTTTAGTCTCATTTTCAATAAATGATTCAGTGATTCACTCATAAAAGTTCATGTTTCATTGCTAGATGATCATTTTTGAAGAATTATTCAGTGGCATATTTTTGATGGCTGGTTGTCACCACCTATTGGTTAAATAATGTAATTTCTGTCTACAATTTTCATTTCTGAGCGTCAAGTTAAATGACATTGACATAAACAGTGGTTATATCTAAACTATTAGCTGTTCTCCCAGGACTACTGTGTTATTTGACTGTTTGTAATTTCATAACTAACTCAAGACTAAAGACTCTCTCTTGATTTTTGCATTTTTCAAACACAGATTTGAATGCAGCAATTCGAAGGATTAATAAACCATCAAATCACCATCATTTATAATTTATGTTGTGTGGGTGTTGAGATCCTGACCTTTTAATGATTAATCATGCAGGTTACACTAAATGCATTAACACAGGGTAAACAAGTAGTGACAGAAAATACCTTTAATGAAATCCACCACAACTTCCATCATCATTATATTTTACAAGAAAGCTTTAATGCTTTCATACATGCGATTTAAATGATGTGAGAAGCGATCTCTGTGATTGTTACAAATTTAGCATTAATCTACAAGTAAAAAAAAAGTATTAATCCACGCATCATGTGTGTTTCGAATCGTGGGTTGTGATCAGTACGAATCATGGATCAACCGTGATCTGTTACACCCCTAGTTGTTGAGTATCATAATAACGATATTACTTGCGATATAATATTTTTAATAGCTATGTTTTAAATTTAATGATATAAATGTTCACAAAATAAAAAAAAAAACTAAAACTAACAATGCTGATAACAAAACCAACTAAAACAAAATTGAAATGTACTTAAAAATGCAAATCTATAATAACTTTGCACCAGAGCTCAGAGGATGATCATGCACTTCTTAAAACACTCAGGCTGAAAAACGCATGTAAGTAGACTTGTATATCCCTGATATGCATTCTATGTGAATGTAGGTCCTGAAGTCTACTTGATTACTGTTGCAGCCATTTTGGCCAGTGCGGTCCATTGAAGAGGAAACACTGAATTTGACAAGACTGCAAATATTTGACTATTTTTAAACTACAGTTTAGTTATTCAGACTTTAAATGGCCCTGCAACTTTGGTTCTTGAGTAGGGAGAAAACTATAATAATAATCAGGTTTCCCAAGATTTTATTTTAACAAAGGAAGGAATATTTTTATATAGAAAAGATTAAATTGACAAAAAGTGACAGTATAAACACTTATGAAACATATATGTTTATGTATTAACAAATGTATAGTTGATTATTTGATATTAAAATAAACAGTTAAAAGATTTTTCTGATCTAATTCATTCTAATTCAAACAAAAAAAACTATGCCAAGATGCAAACATTTAGTCTTTAAAACACTGTGAATGAGTGAAACCCTCTGCAGATATTCTGACTCCGATTGGCTGTTGTCTTAAGTATTTTTTCCAGCCCTGGGTTCACCTTTGAGTCGCTCCAGCCAAATAATTATATTGCAAATAATGGGGAGGTGGGGATAACGATAACAAGACCCCATCTGATTGGCCAAAAATAGATAAACAACCAATGCATAAAATAAAATGTAATTTATTACACGACTGTGATTTGCATATTACAAACCATTATCACAATAAAGATAAGTTTACTATATATTGTGCAGCTCTAAAACAAATATTAACAAAAATGATTAAATAATTAAGGTGGGTTTACCTTTATTATTATTATTATTAGACAATTAAGGTAAACACATACCTAATAAATCCAGTACACAGAAAAAAATAGAGAATTTTTTACATTTTTGAACAATCTCAATGTCAATGAAAACTATTTAGATGACTTGAAAATTCAGTTTTTCTGTGTTTACTGGATTTATTTTAAACTATTTACACATTTAATGTAATAATTAAATTTAGACGTTGCTGTGAAAACTGCTTTAAGTGCAAACAACATCATTATATTAACAGCTTTATTTGCGAGTTCAAAAAATGAACAGCAACTTAAATGTTAGTATTTGGATTATATTGTTTAAATGTTTAAAGTGATAAGCTTCAACTTTTGCAGAAAGAGATTTTATATTCTTAACAAAATAGTACGTACAAATGAATTCATTTAGGACTACAAACTGTTGAGCTCAAAAAAAAAAATCTGTTTTATCTATTAAACAACCTGCTGCACTAAAAACATACCAAACTGCAACTTAAAAGCAAAGATGCACACCAAACGGTGACATCAGAGACTGTGTGGTTCACTAGACCCCAAACATGAGACGTATAAAAAAACGAACTCAGTATTACCTCAAAGAATTTCTGGATGACGTAATTTCCAAACACATCAACCATGAGCTGGTAGGCGGCCTGCAGGATCTCATTAAAGACCAGCTGACGCTCGGCAGGACTTGCTCTCTCCAATTTCAGCTGGATAAACCTGCAAACAACCCAACAATTGTTTTACACATTTTATTGATCCCTCAATGACTTTATTGATATAGAAAATACGCAACATTGTTTTTCATAGATATACTGCAATAATAAAACTCCAACAATTGAATCTCTCTATTTGAAAATAATTCACCATTTCAGATCGATTGGGGTGATTTTGTAAGGGAGTGTTTTATGAGACTATTTCTGCAGGGAACTAAAGGATTCTAAAACGCATGCTATTCCCTCCTCAGCTGTTAATATAGAACCAATGTGATATATGTGACCCCTGGCCACAAAACCATAGTAATAAGTGTTCATTTTTGATGTCATGCATTATCTGTTTTATGCAGAAAATATAATAAACTACAAGCAAACATAAATGGTAAAGAGCAAAGATAATAGTAATGATTTTCCTGCCTGCAGGGGCATAGTGCTAATAGGTTGTTTTCACATGAAGTCATTGATGATGCACAAAACTGAGATGGAGGGCAGGAAGTGATTCTTCTAGGAAGCGCTATCAAAACATAAAAATGTTTATGATTTGTGATGTTTGTAATTGTTTAAATCAGCCAAAATGATAAATACCAAACAGCTTTTATAGACTTTCAAAAGATTTTGCTCAAAGTTCAAGAAACTGGCTTAAAAATGGAAGACGGCATGTAATAATATTCATTCAATACACCCATGTGTAAAAAACTTTTTTTTGAACACGACAATTTGCTTGACAGTACTACTAATTATAACATGCAGGTCTAGCTATGTGTATTATATGTTAATGTGTTATATAAAAATCAGATACAAACACCACCACACTATACAAAATCCAGAAGAACATAAATAACTTACCCTGCCCTGTAATTGCTGCAATGAAATCTCTGTTTTGTTTTGCAATAATCCATGTCTTTAATGACAATGTTAACATCTAGATGTGCAGCAGCGTTGAATGTTTGATGGGAACTTCATCGACCGAACAAAAAAGAAATGCAACTCTTGCGAGCAAAACTAGGCGGTTATTATATATATATATATATATATATATATATATATATAATAATGATGATCAGGGCTTTACATTAACACCCGCCAAATGCGGGTAGATTTGAGCTGTGGCAGGTTAGACAACCACTCTTATTAGCCACTTTGGCTGGTTGAAGATCATTTTTAAATTAGTTATCCTAAAAGCAGGGTTATAAAGATGGCCCAATATGCGTACATGTTTCATCTTAGAATCGAGAAGCAGCATGACCGACAAAAATAGCGTTCACTTGAGCAAAGGATAACAGATGAATACCGAATGAGAGGATGATCACTCGTGCGCACAGGTGATGTGATGCGCGCGACTGTTTAAAAATCATGCGCGCTCCTGTTTCCTGGCGCAAAGCAACAGTGACTGAAAACGCAACTGCTG
Source organism: Danio tinwini (assembly GCA_903798205.1). NCBI lineage: Eukaryota > Metazoa > Chordata > Actinopteri > Cypriniformes > Danionidae > Danio > Danio tinwini. The sequence goes on along the minus strand of CAIGQZ010001198.1, from coordinate 800,743 downwards.
TGATCGGTTCTCTTTCAAATAGACTGGAGTGATGCTCGTGCACTCACAACCCTGCTGCTTCCGAAAGTTCTGGATGTTTCTAAAAGATGTCTTTTTGTAAGCAGCAGCAGTCGCCGGTTTGAAGAGACTATTCTTTGAAGAGAACAGATTATGGGCCTAACGTTACCTGTGTGCGCGTCACGCGTGATCATCCTTCCATTATCACACACAGTGTGTTTTTCACCTGATCACCTGTTTAATTATCATACTTACAATAACATTGCTTTAATAGGAGATTAATTCCCCATGTACGTGTAGTTAACTAGTGACCTGAAAGACCTTTAGCCTGGGCAGACTTGGCTACTAGTTTTAGATACATGGCAATAACTATTTTTTTTTATGTAAATGTTTTTAAAGAAAGGTTTAGTTGAATAAAAAGAGCATGCATACAGCTATATTTCTCATGTTTTGGCATGTTAACATTTGTGGCAAAGAAATAGTTATATATATATATATATATATATATATATATATATATATATATAAATATATGAATATAAATATATATAAATATAAATATATATATATATATAAATCCTCAGTGCTGAGCTCTGGAAAGTCCTGTGAAATAAAAATGAATTGCAATGCAACACTGTGAAACCACAGCCCATTTGCTCATGAACATTGAGGTAGTTCATACACAAAAAAGTGAAATGAATGAGGCGGCGTGTGGACATAACACAAAGTCTAAATCAAGTAATTTTAGCATGCCAAAGTCAAATTTATGCATATAAAATACATTTTCCCAACAACAAAATGTGGCATGTGAAAATGGTGAGTGGCTAGTAATGTTGGAAATCTACTAGCCACAGTGGCTGGTAATCAAAAAGTTAATGTCAAGCCCTGATGATGATGATAAAAATAATAATGATGACTGCATCCACGCTTTTGTATGCTTTTATTTGTTTTTTCGCATATACGTCTGGAAGATGTTATCTGCATGGAAAAAACTATAGTAATTTATAATATGATTTTGAACCACACTATAGTAAAGTGTATAATGTATAGCACAGCTTTTTGTTCATGAATGCTAGAGAACACTGGCAAACTGTAATAAATACAGTAACGTTACTGTGGTGCATTATGATGGTGTATAATTGTAAAAATGTAGCCTATTGGATAAGTTATTACTACAGTTGTATTGTACCATAACCACATAATTACTACGACAGTTTGATTCAAGTATGCTTCAAAAGACTATAGACCATTTCAATATGGTGATATCATTGGTCCATTAAAAGTTTCTGCTTGTCAAAACTTTCAGAAGTATAACAAGAGGTGATTTGGTCATAACCAACGTTAACACGGCTGTCATAAAATAAAATAAAAAGTATCAACATGTGGAGCGTTTTGGATTTTCAGAAGCTTTGAAAACGAAAGATCTAAAACAGGACATACACTAGGACCGTTGTTATCGTTTACATCCCTCAAAATGGTTCACAGTACTTGCTATAAAAGCTATTTACTGCCTCGATGCCAGGAAAAAATATTTAGTTCAATGGAAAACTCGGTCCTCTTCATAATAAGAATCATGCCTAACATGTGCATATTTTCTATCTCCTTTGAAACAGTGTATAAATCGCAAAAATACAGATTTTCCCCTATGTTTCCCATTCAGTTACTTACTTCCTGCCCTCTATCTGAATTTTGCGCCTCACCAGAACCACGTGATTGCATACAAACTATAGCAGGGATCACCAAACTTGTTCCTGTAGGTCCGGTGTCCTGCAGATTTTAGCTCCAACCCTAATCAAACACACCTCAACAAGCTAATTAAGGTCTTACTAGGTACACTTGAAACATCCAGGCAGGTGTGTTAAGGCAAGTTGGAGCAAAACCCTGCAGGGCACCGGCCCTCCAGAAACAAGATTGGTGACCCCTGATCTATAGTGTGACGTCATATGAAAACTATCAATTGCAGATGTACACACAATAAGATATCAATGCTGAAACTTTATATTGTGTATAAATTAGGATCAGGTGTTACCTGGAGCCGTGCTGGTCCTGAGAGAACTCCATGACGTGTCCTGCGATCTCTCTCAGCTGCAGGTTGGGGTAGCGGTTGTTTCTGAAGTCCTCCAGCAGACGGCTGCGTCCCGACGGCATCACGTCAGACATCCCGTAGCGCAGCCGCGATGAGGGGAAGAGCTGACTGCTAGGACTGAAGAGAGATGAGCCGGTGGTGGCGCTGCGGTACTTCGCCTCCGCTCCGGGAGCTGCGGAGATGAAGCGCCCACTGCCATTGGTCAGTCCACCTGAGGGGGAGGAGCCAGAGTCAAATCATTGATTTCTGATAAACAGATGAAACCCGTCACTGACTTGACTGGCTAGAAAAATGGCTGGTTTTGGATCCAACCGCACACACAGCCATTTATTCATTACTTGTTCAACCTCCAGACTTGCACACAAAATGCACTGCAAAAATTGCATGCAGTAAAATTCTGTTAACAGTGTATTAACAGAGGTTAGAGATGCTGAAGACTGACAACAAACACAATGATAGGTGCGCCAAGGGAATGACTGATCACCTGCATTAACTTTTTGAATAAATTAAACAAATACTTCTGCAATTCAGTGATGCTTTCAACATACAAAAAATGGATAGAAGTTTTGCTTTTGGACAATTGTGATCAGGATCAAGCGAGCAGGATGCATGTTAAATTCAATGAAAATCTTTATCTAAATCTAGAGTAAAAATCCAGGCTCTGTTTGATAATTGTTTATCTGTTGACTATCTTACGTGGTCTATTTGGTTGCATTTAAAAACACCATGAAAAACATGAATAAATGAAGCAGCTCAATGTTTGACAAGCATCAGAAACCTTTAGATGTTTTGGCTACATTATATCTGTATAATGCATACTAAATACCACTGCAGCTTTGTTTACAGCATTAACCCATTAGTGTGCATTTGTACTTAGCCCGTTTACTGTTTAAAGTCAGAAGATTGTTTATAGCATATATTTTGAAATTATACAATACAATTCAAATTGGCTCATGCCAACAGCTAACAGTTCATGCTAATGTATTAAGCATGTTTCTGTGAATTGTGATTTTAGTAGTGATTCCCTAAACTTTAACATCATAGTAGAGATTCTGTTCATTTACACTACCTGACAAAAGTCTTGTCGCCTATCCACGTTTTAGGAACAACAAATAATAACTTGACTTTTAGTTGATCGTTTGGTAACAGAAGTGGCTTATATGAAAGGCAAAGGCTTCTAGATTACACTTATTTCACCAAAATAAAATATGATCATGCCTTGATTTTTTATTATTTAATTAGGACAGTAAGATCTGACTTTGCTTAGACAAAAGTCTTGTCACCAAACTGAAATAATGTCCAGTATAGAATATAAAGTCATGGTGCAGTGGAAAAATAATGAATATTGTGTCTGACTCCCATGAGCTTGGAGGACTGCATCCATACATCTCTGCAATGACTCGAATCACTTATTAATAAAGTCATCTGGAATGGCAAAGAAAGCGTTCTTGCAGGACTCCCAGAGGTGATCAAGATTCTTTGGATTCATCTTCAATGGCTCCTCCTCCTTACCCCAGACATGCTTAATAATGTTAATCTCTGGGACTGGGCTGGCCAATGAAGCTTGACCTTTGCTCTTTGCTTTCTAGAACTTTGATGTGGAGGCTGAAGTACGAGTATGATGAATTTCCCCTCTCCTGTGGTTTGTAATGTAATGGGCAGCACAAATGTCTTGATACCTCAGGCTGTTGATGTTGCCATCCACTCTGCAGATCTCTCACACGCTCCATAGTGAATGTAACCCCAAACCATGATTTTTCCTTCACCAAACTTGACCGATTTCTTTGAGAATCTTGGGTCTATGCGGGTTTCATTAGGTCTTCAGCAGTATTTGTGATGATTGGGATGCAGTTCAACAGATGATTCATCAGGAAAATCTACCTTCTGCAACTTTTCAAAATAATCAACTAGAAGTCAATTTATTATTTGTGGCTTTTACAACTGGGATCGACAACAAGACTTTTGTCAGGTAGTGTACTTAAATTATTTTTGTTTGTTAGCATAAAATGTTCAGAAATCTGCATCTGAATCCCCCAGTTTGCTTCTAAAACAATAATACATATGCATCTAAATCGGTGCATCCCAAGCTGAACTGTAGATATCGAACACTCACCAAGATTAAGACTGCTTGAGGATCCATGAGTTGAGAGCGAGGGCGGCGGGGTGAGAGAGTGGGAGGGGCCTTGGTTCGGAAGCGGCATGCCAACCGGGCCAGGAGAGGAGCTAAAGCTGAGGCCGTTGTAAAAGCCTCCATGGCCAATAGGAGTGAGGCTGCTGGCTGTGCGCTTGTACAGATCAGAGCTGCCCGTCAGAGAATCCCGACGAGACCCGCTGGAACTGGAATTAGCCACTGCAAAACAAATTATCATACATTAAAAAAACAATAAGCTAAAGTGAGAAACAAATGAATATTAAATCTGATTCAATCTAAAACATCATTTGTGGTGTGCTCCTATGGTGTAATGCTCTCTGATGTTTACTTAAGGCTGGAATACACTAATTTTAAAAACCTGAACAGATGACATTTCTGACTGTTCTTTAAAATGATTTTAATGTGCCCATTACAGTATTATTACACTGAGCCTATTAAGCCTATTACAGTATTACTATCATAACACTTAAATTAAAAATATTAAATAAAAATATTTCCTTGGATGCAAGTTATTTTTTTGTATTTATAAAATGATAAAGTAATAATCACAGGCAGTAAAGGGACTGATCTAAAAATTCAGCATGAGATTGTCATCAGAATTACATAAATAGTCAACACTTCAAAAATCAAGCAGACCAGTTGAGTGACTTTCATTTTAGACAGTATTATCTGTTCTTTTTCCTGTTTGCCACCAAAAGATAGTTTCACTCTAGAACAAATCAGTAAAACGAATGATTCAATAATCCATTCATGGACATTTGCTTGTTTTCTGCTTGAATCAGACATAAAAATGACTAACTTAACTCCTCACTCATCATCAAGACAGGAACTTGTCACCACGTTCTTAACAAGTTTGAGTCATTTAGTCATTCATGATACCTATACACATTTTTCACTTTCATTGACTGGTGTTTACCTAAACAAGAAACATGAGCAAAAAAATCATCAAGTACATTCCTGAAATTTCACAATTATTAATATCCAGAAATGACAAAAGAAACAACATTTACAGCCATCTTTTAGTTCTGTAATATGACTAATATCCTATTCTAAGAAAAAAAAATACATTAACAGACTTGAGTGACACTGCCTCTCCGATGATGTTATGGCTAAGTTATTACATTGTAATGCAAGATTTTATCAGTCCCTCCAGGTTTTTGCAGGACTTTTTCAGATTTTGTGTTTGTAGGTAAATTATATTTGTAGGTAAATGTATGACTTTGCATGTGTACTCATATTTAAATGCCGAGATACACAGACCAGCAAACAGGTATATACTGCCACCTACTGTATTGTTGCATGTAAAAACATGAGTTTGCAAGAGTTATGTGCGTTCACATGGCATTTTAGTTGGGTGAGTCAGTGTAGTGATTTCAACATAGAAAGCATCTAAACACCGAATTTGCAGAAAATCTGCACCACTTTAAAAAAGATCCGCCAAACTAAAATCTGCTTGATTTTGCACATACATTTTTTTTTAAATAATAAAATCCTGGAGGGATAAACTCAACCCTAAACCTGGAATAATATGTACTGGAAATAAAAACTGGCCTGCTTAACACATTAATTTCAGATTTAATGCAAATTTTAATATTGCTAGCGGCTAATCCTTTCAGCTCAAAACTCCATATACTGACTTTAACTTTACACTTGAGATCACACACACCTGCTGTGCCGAAACCCCCGAGTGCTGCTCCAAGCGTGGCTCCAAGAGATGATGTTGGGTTGGCATTGAATCCGAGTGAGGTGTTTCCCGGCTGAGCGGAGCCTTGGGAGAACAGGGAGGAGCTCTGCGAAGAGGAGCTTGGAGATCCGCTCCCGTAAAAAGAGCTTCCTCCCAAAGCACCGCTCCCTTGCTGCCCAGGAGCCTGCTGGGAACTCAATGCACGAAACGCACCGCTCGCTCCACCACCGAGACCAGCATTCGCCCCTCCTGCTGAAGCGGCAGCAGCGGCCACTGGGAGGAAGAATGAGATACTCAAAAACCAGACGACATTTAATGAAGGTATGTGGAGTGTGAAATGATAGTTTAGTCATTTTCATACATGTACCTGCAGCTGATGGGCTGATGATCACTGATGCGGGGGCCATAAGTCGAACTGGTCCTCCACGAGCTCCTGTATTCACCACAAGTGCGCCTGTCTGGTCATAATATGCAGCAGGAGCCAACACAGGATAACCTGAAATACCACAGATGGGTCTTCATTAGACACCGTGAACTGTGAAAGCTTAGTCTGTTAAAGGTCCACTAAAGTGCATTAGATTGCACAGCTGAGCTCAATGAAGGATGCAATTTCATCTAAAACAAAAACAGGGTATTATATGCAGGAATCCTAAAGGTATTTTCAAAACCTTTTTAAGACTTTAAGACCTTCTCAGAATATTTTAAGACCTCATCGCCACTTCAAGTTCTAATCAGTATCAAACCTTTAACTTAATAAACAGTTGTTAATTACCAGTGGATGGATTTTTTTAACAACCATTCAACAGAACTCAAATAAGCTCGGAAGAAAAAGCTTCGTCGAACAAGCGAGCCAGCTTTGACGATAGTGTCAAAGAGCTGCTGCTTAAAGTAGGGTGCTAGCCCACATCTCATGATGTAACCAGTTTCGTCCTTGCCACAGGTGAATGTCTTAACCATGTCGGACTCCGGAAACATCGATTTGAAAATATCTGAAATGTCTTGTTCGAGTTCTGAGAGTGGTGATTCGCCGCAGTGTAAAGTGCCCAGATAACCTCCGCTCGCATTGTTGATGTGCTGCCCATAGCCACCCTGATGTTGGCAGACATCAGGGTAGAGGCTGCTGTCGTAGCTGTTTAGTTCAGCTGTTGTGTTGGGTGGTGCATAATAACTGGCGATGGACGGCTGCAGCTGTACTCTGCGGCAAATAGCAGCCTTGTGGCTAGCACCCTGCATGTGGGACTTTACAGCATTTATGCCCATTGGTGATATACTAATTGTCTTTTTACAATACGTACAGTAGGCCTTGCGGTTGTTTTCATCGACCGGCTTCAGCCACTGTTTAAACTCGTCTTTCTCCAGCCAGGAGCGAGTGTTGCCGTCTCTATGGTTTCACTACATGTGGAGAGCGTCACATCACCTTCCTGCGTTTGACGCAAATTATGTGACATCACCCTGACAGAGGAGCTTGGTTGGACATGCCCCGGCCCAAACCGATTGCATGGATCAAACATGCCATTGTTATTATAAGGAAAATAAATATATTTATGCTTTTTTGGAGTCAAAACACTTTGGACAACGCTTAAAGAAAGACCTCATAAAAACACTATTAAGACTTTTTTAATACCTTTTAAGGGCCTTAATTTTCAATTGCAATTTTCTTTTAATACTTTTTAGGACATCGCAGACACCCTGAAAAAAGGGCAGGGCATATAGAGTAGCTCCTCCCCTTTTTTAAAACAGCCAATAGTATTTAGTTTTTACATTGCTGCTTGGCCAGCTAGTGTCTGTATGCTAAAGCTCATCTGACTCATGACTGTCACAGTCTATAACAGCAATGCTGAGTCTTTCATTACAGTTTCATCGACACTAGTTGTTTGGCGGCAGCTTGGTGTGTCCCGGCCTTTAAATTACAGCATTCAGTGTAAAATTAGTAAAGGAGAAATAGTATCAGAGCAGACAGTGCAAGCAGCAGCAGCCCAAAAATAGAAAGCACATTGGTACTGTCTGAAATCATTTATCCCACATATTCATGCCACTCACTATAAAAAAAAAATTGTAGTTTTGGTGTAACAGTCTAGTAGTTCAGCCAAAAACTAATTTCTCACCCTTCACTTGTTTCAAACCTGTTTGAGTTTTTTTAAACACAGATGATGATATATTGAAGAATGTTAAAAACCTATAGCATTTCACATCCATTGCAGAAAAATAAATATACTATGGTAATCAATAATGTCTTCATGTATGTTCAAAAGATGAAAGAAACTCAAACTGGTTTAGAACCACTTTAGTGAGTAAATGTAAACTGACTGTGTGTGTGTGTGTGTGTGTGTGTGTGTGTGTGTGTGTGTGTGTGTGTATAATGTATTTTCTCTTTCAGCACTTGCCAGACAGCGGTGAGAAAAGATGTTTCAAAAGTCCTTTACCTGGTACACCTGCTGCCAGACCCTGCCCAAAAGCCAATGCCGAGTTCACAGCTGCTGCCGCTACGAGCTGCTCCGTCTGCTGACCCTGCTGTCCTTGACTGGGGGTCAGAGGTCGCTGGTTTCCACCTGCACGCATCACCTGTGACAAACAAAGGTCAAAGATCATGGGGAGTTTAAAGGGTTGTGCCCTTTTTACACAAGACGAAATAAAAGCCATGGATTTTTTTTTTAATTTAAGCTCTAAATGCCTTATGGATTATATTATATACTCTGCCGTAAATGGCCTTCTTTGGGAGGAACCAAATGCATAGTGTTTTTGTGCATCTCTTTAAATGAGCTGCTGCTTTCCAGAAAAGTCATTTACTCTGGAAACAAAACAGCTGCATTTGTATTTAGTTCAAAAGTCTATCCAGATATTCAGTTGTGCAGAAACTAAGTGCGCACAGAAACCCTGCTGTCAAACAGCGTGTTGTGTATTGAAGTACTTTTAATGTAATGGCAATGGCCAAAAATAAATGGCATTGGTTAAAATTAGACATTTTTATTTTATTCCAGAACTATTAGAAAAGTAATATTACATGAAGATTTTTTTTTGTAAATTACTAATGTAAATATCAAAATTAAATGTTTAATTAGTAGCGTAACATTGCTTAGAGCTTAAATTGGATACTTTAAAAGTCATTCTCAGTATTTTGATTTGATCCCTCAAATTACAGATTTTCAGCTGTATATTGGCTAAATATTGTCCTATCCTAACTAAACATAAATCAACGGAAAGCTTATTATTCAGCTTTCAGAAGGGTTGTCACGTTATCTATCTTTTGGTGGGCAATATATTGCACCCAAATTAATTGTGATATACAACACTTTGCCACTTTATAACTTGTCACAAAAAAAAAACTTTACAACAGTGTAATAATTCAGGTACAGTTTCAAAGAACGTTTTATTTATAAAAATATTATTTACACATTTGAAATTGGAACATAAAAAGGGATATCTTAAAACAAATAAACAAATAATAAATAATAGATGTAAACAAAGGTGTAAATACAAAATAGCATGTTTAAGTCAACAGTAGACTTTTAAAACATCTCAGGTGCCTTTACAGGCCATTTTTTAATAATCAGGCAGATTCTATCTCAGCTATATAATGAGTTACCTGTCTCTAAGTGTGTGCCATTTCGCGTGGTCACGTTTATATTTGCACTGGCGGGTAAATGCATCCCCTACAGTTAACTGGCTGGAAGTCCCCTCTCCAGAACCAACTGCGGTTATTGTTCCCATGTTAAAAATATGGGTAGGGTGGTTATGTTTTGGGTAAGATTTAAGGTTAGTTGTATTGGCTTTTTTTTCATTGCCTCTGTTCTGAAACTAATTCAACATATTGGCTCATTCATGTTAACGGGCTCTCCATTCTCATTCGGCTTAAGGCCAAAATGTTTCCACAACGGAGCTGAAGACTGGCTTTGAAACCAAGTCCATCGCAACTTGTTTATCCTAAGTGACTGTAGTTCCTAAACACAAATCAGTTGGTTCACGTCTTGTCGTCTTCACCTCATATCCGCACTCTCTTGCATTCCCTCTCTATGTGTGCACGTAGAGATGCTGCATAAGCCCCGTCTTCCACAGAAAGCAGTGCATTCGACAAAAGCTTGTTATATTATATAGCCTAATCATCTATCTATCTATCTATACATAATAGACAATATATTGCACCTCAAATTAACTGCCCTCATTTTCATATATTGCGTAATAAGTCAATATTATTGACTATTGCGACAGGCCTAGCTTTCAGATAATGCATAAATCTCAATTCCCAAAAATGTAAACTTAATACTATGGTTTTGTGGTCCTGGGTCACATGTATCACAATATTGATTATATGTTAACAGATGAAGAAGAAATAACATGTGAATCATAATACAGTAGTTCTTGGCAGAAACAGTCTCTTCCACACTATGAACAACCATTTAAATGAGGGATACTGCGATATATTAGTTCACAGAAGAAAACTCAGAACTACAATGGTGCTTGAGGGAGTTTAGAAACGGTATACAGATATAGAGTTGGTGCAAATCTGTGCTTGATGACTTGGCAGATATTTCAGATTCTCAGACAGCAACATTAAACACTAAAATAAGTGTAAAAAAAGCACTTTGATCTATTTATGCATACTGAACTCTCACCTGCTGTTGGTTCTGCTGGTTTTGCGCTGCTGACTGCTGGTTGGCCGAGTTGGATGGCGTGGCAGCCTGCTGCTGGAACAGGTTGGCAGGATACACTCCCCATGGAGTCACTCCATAGTACTGAGGGGGCATCACCGCTGGGCCTGAAAGACACACACACACACACACACGTCACATCCCAGATGAAGGGCCAAAGCAGCAGTTTTCAGAGCAGACTCTGAGGCTTTGATGTACACCGCAGACACTTCCGCTGCCTTTGTACTCGGATTCAGGTGCATCAAAGCAGATGTGTGTTTGTGTGTGTGGTTTAATCAAGCAGCCTGCCTCAATCTTACAGAGAAATCTCAAGACCAGAGGACATGGTCCAAACTGTTCTCCAACACTTCTCATCCACTTCAGACTGTGACTGATCAGCTGGGCATCTTTAGCAAGAGACCAATCCTGCCACAGCGACTAAAGCCTGATTTATACTTCTGCATCGAGCGATCAGTGTACTCCATGGAGCATAGTTTGTACTTAACAGACAGGTTGTCATTTAAGCACGTTTGGAAACCCACTGATTGGCCATTGTGTTAACATGCTCAACAGATATTACTGTGATTGGCCTTGAAGGGCATCGGTTTATCACTCTTCACCACTGTTCCCTAAGTGCAAACACACTTAGACTTGACAGAATAAAACCTCGGCCTTAAGGTGCATTGTACGTTAATTTACTGTCATTGTAAACTGTCAATATATATATATATATTTGCATACTGATATTGGTGCATACATTTCATGTGCATTTACTTCACTGCTTTAAAGCTTTAGGTCAGAAAATAATACTTTAGGGGGTTTTATACTTCTGCATCAAGCACACATGTATGGTTCAGCGCAGACTTTGCACGGTGGCATAGCCCTCATGGCGGCTGACACAATGTACATATCGCAAAGATGCATAGCACAAGCTCTATGATTGGTCTGTTTGGTAGTAGGGATGCAACGATTAACCGGTTTCACTATTAACCGTGCTTTAATTTGTCACGGTTAATTAATCGTAAAGGCTTCTCAACACCACGTTTCTGCACAGAACAAAACTGCAGTGTGCCAACTGTGCGCTAGTTTGTACACTGAGACTAATAACCACGCACACTGGATTAACTATGAATAAGGTTATTAACAAGGGCAAGCTCGTGTAAATTGGTTATTTCCAATCGAGGGACGCTCACGCGACGCAATGTGCTCACGCTTTTCAGCCGCACTAAGTTAAGATGACAGGGAGATGTCTGAAGAGATGGCTGAAGTTTGGGGAAGAAGCAATGAAAACTACACAGGCTTGCAAACCCACTTAAAGTTACAAATAATGGAGCCAATCAAGGCATGTTAATCTGAGAGGATGTTAATCCGCCAGCCAAGATCAATCGAGTCCTGGAAAACTCAGAGTGGATCAGCTGTTTAATGGCCCGAATCTCGATGCGTTGCATTCACTGCGTGTTCAGCGCAAATCGACGCTAAATGTAAAATCTAACACAGTATAGTCAAAGAAGATAGAATAGTGACTTTGATATAGTATATATGTATAAAAAACAATAGTGCAAAATGTATATTTCTTACTGCAATGCTTCATTTTTGCTTGACGCAAACCAGACATTTATGTCAATGTAACAGTTGGACGTTTTACAGCAGATAACTCACATTTAGGCACATTCAAGGCAGCATGATCATGAGAAATGTAATACATAGTTAGTATTATTGTCATCATAGTCATCATTAATATTTAATAAATATTAGCCATTAATTTTGGAATTGCACAAATATCACTAAGTCATAATAGAATTTGTTAGCTTCTGTTTTTTGTTAGTCCTGATTGATGTTGTTTTCAAATACAATAAATTTGTTAATATACAAAATGCAGTTTTGCTCATTCATTTTTGGTGGGTGCTCCTACATTTTTTTCTGGTGCTCCTAAATGTTTGAATTGGAAGCACCAGTGCTACCATGTAAATAGTAATTTCGAGCCTTGCATTAGACAAATACTATTTTTTAATTCTCATTTTTATTAAATGTCAAAAATATCACTTATTGTTAAGCACAAAGACAAAAATTTGACTATTGTTTTTTTTAATATTAGTATGTGCTTTATTATTTGGTTACTGAGCAGCAATAAACAACACTTAAAAATATAAGGAGTTTGTGATTTTTCTAAACTAATCGTGTTTTAATAAATTAATTAATTAATAAATGCATAATAATCGTGATAACCGTGAAACCATGATTATTTCTCAGACTATAATCGTACAACCAAAATCTATAATCGTTGCATCCCTACTTGGTAGCTGTGATGAGTGTGGGCAATGTTGAGAGCCGTGACCCAAATGGAGCAAGTGTTTAAAAGTGTCAAGTCCCATAAAGGAGCTGCAGATAAAAACTTTTGTGTTATGTTTACCTTATGATTAAAGTTGTTGGACGTCTGCCGGTTCCCGCCTCTAAATGAGCGAGTTTTAGCTATTTGTATATTAAAGGTAGCGTTCGGAAAAAAAAAAAAACCTGTGAAGAAACTCGACACAGAGCAACATAACCTACTGCCAGCTAGCGTTTCGGAAGTGTTACTGCAGAGCAATACAAACAGCAGGCAAAAGTATAAATGCACGACTATGCACAAGGCAGTTGCCGTGTCACGCTGATCACTCAACGCAAAAGTATAAACCAGCCTTAATTCAGCAAAGATGCATTAAAGTGTGTTGCTAAAACATGTTTGTTAAGCCATTTAAAAGTTTAGCTTAAAATGTCTGATTCACTTGAAATTAGGCAGTTGACTGTCTACCTAAATGGATAAAAAAAAACACTCATGTGGCTACAAAAAACAGGCAAGTTCTCCTTTGGCTTTTTTTTAAAACCATAAACCAAAAAGTGATTAATTTTATTAGTAAACTGTTAAAATAAGCAAGTCCAGAGACGGTTGTGTACACCATAATTTTATAGGAAATTCACTTTAAAAGTGTGATATGACTAAAAAGTTGTCATAAGAAAATATTTTCTCAATGTAAACGAGCAGCTGCTTGGACCCAAAAACGGATACATACGTTAATATCATGACCTAAGTGGATAAGCACTCTATTTTGAAAGCCAAACTTCACAGTACACATCCTTCTCAGTTTTCAGCTATGGTTTCTCACCTAAAGTGGCAGCGGCAGCGAGTCCTGCAGCGTACGGGTCGGTGCCGGGTGGAGCAGCACTGATGATGTACGGATTCGGTACAAATGCAGCTGGAGCCAAACCTAACACACAACCAACAACAAACCAAGTTCAATAAATTACACACGAACTTCATCTACAAGCTAATCCAGACAAAGCAGCAAACTAACCGATGTGTGGCTGTTGGGCCGCGGCGAGCGCATACTGCTGCTGCTGGGCTGCGGTCAGCTGCTGGACTGCCAGAGCATTGGGCCTCTGGAACAGCTGAAACACATAAACGAGACCCAGGACATTCACAATGAGCATTTGCATCCATTTATGTGAAATCTATATATAGAACACATGCAGATAGACGTGATGATGGTATAAAATAATTTTCTTATTGTGATAATTACTGAACCAGTTGCAAATAGTTTGCAAATATTAACTAAGAAACTAACTTCAATTAATACATGCTTTACAATTGGATTTCATGGTCAGTTTAATTGAATAATAATTAAAACATTAAAAAAAAATCCTTATTATGAAGTGTTAAACAGTCTTCTAAAAAAACCTGAAAATTTTCAAGCAATATCTTGAGCACGATTAACATCTGAAAATGTTTGTTTGACTATTGAAACACTGACAGCACAAGTCTGGACCATCTTAAAATGCATTTGAAAAATATAAATAAAGAATTACTGGTAAGACAAAAATAACCATGCATTAGTTAAATGTATTTGTCAAGATAAACAAAGCATGAATAATCTTGTACAGCATTTATTAATAATCATGGTTTGCTCAGTTTTATTATAGTTTATGCCTAGTTAATGCTTTAATAAAATGCAAAGTTGTGCTGTTAACATTAATGCACTGCGAGATAAACTAACAATTAACAACTTTAGTAAAAACAAACACGAACACTAATAAATGTATGTTTCATTGTTTGTTAATGTTAGTAAATACATTAAACAACAATTCCTAATAGAATCTTATTGAAAAGTGTTACCGAATTATTCACTGTATTTTGAAATGCCCACAATATCATCATGAATGTTTATCACCATATATTGTATTACTGAAGTCTACATGCCAAATGCAAGTAATCGTTCAGTTTCCAGAAAGAGATAAACAGCATCCAAATAAAGTTAGCCTTCACTTCCATGGCTTTTGATAGCAATTAATACACACACTTTTATAAACTTGCTTTCATTATCATCTTTATGGGAGTTGCTAGTGCTAGAATCATCAGATGTTCACCTGCTGAGGGGAGTTGTAGTCAAACAGTCCGACGGTAGCAGCTGTGGAGTCAAGAGGCAGCTGTCCTCCGGGGTACTCAAACTGCAAAGTCTCCATAGACACCGACTCCATGGGGTCCAGGGTCACATTTTGGGTTTCAACATTTGAAAACTCCTCCGATGGTTTCGGCCCTGCACCTCCTACCATCTCTGGTCCACCCAACTCCACCTCTGGACCAGTCGGAGGGCAATTTCCAGGGGTACGACTGGAGAGAAAATTATGCTTTTTAGAAATACTGAAAATATACTAGGCTCAAAATATGTTTGGGGTCTGTCAGATTTACTATTGTGTGCTCCTGAATGCCAGGTCTATTCAGTGAAATTTGGAAATATTATACAATTTTAAATGTTGTTCTATTTTAGAAATGTATTTGTTTTCTTATGATGATGCTACAATTTTAGCACCATTAGTACTAGGGATGGGTACCGAAACTTTGTACTTTATAGGTGCTAAATTATAAAAGACCGAAGTATCGATAAGCTCTGACATTAACAGTTCTGCTATTGGTACTGGAGAATTATTGCTGAATAATCATTACTTACAGTAGCATAATTTAACTGACCAACCTTTTCTAATTTGCCATACTTGATATTTGTCTGCACAGTTGGCAATCTCACATGAGAAATGCTCATGTTTCTGGCGAGTGCGTCAAGTAAAAAGCCTTCACAGTTACAGCTTGTAAGCTTACGTAGTGAACCAAACAGGTTGTATTTCCCAAGTGGACAGTGACAATGCTTGCTGCAACAAGTTGTTTTCTTGTATAAATGGAAACACAAGCAATCTGGCTAAGTGAAAGGGTCTTTCAAAAGTGCATTAACTGCAATAAAAATTAATGAAACGCTTTTGACTGCTTAGCTACTAATGGTAACGTTACATCATCCATCATTATGCCAGCAGTCAATCACCTAAATTAATATAACATTAATAGTTAAACACACACATTCGGTTACAGTGAAAACAGATTTTTTTTCTGCAGTAGCCTAAAAAAATCTTAAACATTAAAAAAGCTTTTACATTACTGTATTTACAAATATTGCCTATGAATAGCGTAATACAAAACTATGATTATCAACAAAAAAAAAGCTTATTTTTACATTGCAAGATGCTCCAAAACTGTTTTAAAAACAGTTTACTCCCAAAACACGGTTAACTCATTATTGTGAATGCGTTAATGATAAACCATAAACATTATCTCATTCTGCATTTTGCAGCTCAAAGAGGGTATTTTTAACTGCAGGGAGCACAATAAACCAAGAAAGATCGAAACTTCTGCCAAAAAAGACCAATGTTCATTGTTCTCCAGAAGAGTGGTTAAAAGTCATTTTCCTTCAAACAGGAAAAAAAATATTTATTTGTTTTACAATTATTGTATTCGTTTTATTTTACATAAAAAAAATTCAATTAATTTGTGTTATTTTATTTTTTATGAAAAAAAAACAAAAAACATACAAATGGCTTGTTTCCACTGACTGGTACAGTACGGTACGGTACGGGTCGGCTTTATCAGGCTTGCGTTTCCATTGCTAAAAGGGTATCAATGGTACTCTTTTGGTGAATGGTGTACGACAGAAAGGTGCAGTCAAAGTCATTTTCGCTCAAGAAAATGTCTAAAGTAAAGCTGTACGGGTCGCTCGCATATCATATGAGAAGCACTTCTCACAAAACAGATGCTTTACACACATAAATACTTGAGTATAAATGTTTATTACTAACTTTACTATGAACATGAGTTGATTATAACTGCAGATCAATGACCAATAGCCTACTGTAACGTCTGCAATTATATAAAATAATTAAATAAATGCAACATATATAAACACAGAGACCAAAAGGTGATGATAATAGTTCATCAAGAGGACGACACGGTTCATTTGAGCCCAGATCGAACAGGGCTTGTTATCATATGTTATTATATAGATATATAGTCTCTCGGATGTGTATGAAAACATGGCAGCTCCTTTGTTTTCATTCTGGCTTGTTGAGTGAGCTTGTGACGTATCTCTGTAAACCAATAGCGTTCAGCTGTGCGTCTAGCTCCGCCTTTGGGACCCTTTTGGTACACTTTCTCGTGTTTCGTACCCTTTCGAAAGGGTGCCGAAAAAAGGGTACGGTACGGTCCCGTACCATACCGTACTATACCAGTCAGTGGAAACGAGCCAAAAGAGCACTGATAAGAGAACCTTTAAAACCAAACCGATAAGTGGTATTGATAAAAGTAGTAACACCGTTAAAACCTTAAGGATACCCATCCCTAATTAGTACAGTGTTCAGTGTCACATGATGCTTCAAAAATCAAATCTAAAATGTGGCTTTAGTGCACAAAAGAAGGAAAAATAAATTTAGCAAAAACAATAGTAACAATTTTATGATAAAGAATATGATCTAAATATGATAAATATGATATTTAGGCATATTTACTCTGTGGTAACAGCTCACGCTCAGCAGCTCACGTCACGTGTGATTTCGTGGCCGCGAATACACCATTACATGAAGACAGAAATGACATTTTTGGGTGAATTATACCTAATGCATAAAGTATGTGACCCTTTCACCATCACTTGGAGGTTGCTAAGCAATGTTTGTAAAACAATGTGAAGACTTGGGTGGCCGCCTTTGCTTCTCTCCTAAACTTGAAAATATGATTGGCAGAATCGTACAAATGCTGGATTAAGATAGTCTAGGGGGTCGAATCAAGATCGCAATCATTTTTCGATTAATTGTGCAGCTGTACTTGATAGTCACATCTGATAATGATTCTTTCTTTGTTAATAAAACCACTCATCTCTGTAAACCAAACAAATCATGTACTGACCCCAAACTTCGAGCTGTAGTGCATTATTATACCTTTTTTGTGACACATACCTAAAATCTTTAACATCCACATCAAGTCCATTCTGATTGGGCAGTCCATTAGGATTATCCATAACATCCGGCTCAGTCTCCTTCAGTTCCTTCCTTTCAGGGTCAAACGTTGTCTTGGGTTTTTGTTCCACCCTTTTCTCAGGGTCATCAGCCTCTGAATCTCTTGGACCCTAAGAAAAACAGCAAAGCAGACTGTAGTGAAAACTAAAAGGACTAAAGCGATTAAGCTTTTGTTTGTTTATTTTTGCCACATCAGCAACTTCTGGCTATTACATTGAATTACATAAAATTAGCAACTTTATATGTCAATGAGAATATACAACAAATAATATTAGATATGATTTAGCTCGATTTATGATAAATAATTTATCATTCTTCCTGGGGATACATTTATAAAAACATCCATCAAAGTGCTCACAGTGCAAAAAAAATCTTGGGTCCCACTTTATATTTAGTGGGCTTAACTAATATGAAATAATAATTTGTTATAATGTATGCATGTTAAAGATGCCCGAATCGATCGGCCAGAGATCGGTATCAGCCGATAATCACATTTAATGACTCGATTAGTACTCTCATCTCATGAACTGGTCGCAAGTGTTTGTTTATGAGTTTACAAGTGTGAACGAATGCAGCTATAATATATACAGATGTGGAGCAACCTGTTTACAGTCTATTGGTGCGACTCACTTGAGTTATGGGTTGTCTGTTGCAGAAATTGTATATCCAGTGTTTTGAGCTGCTTAAGCTGTTTTATCTATTATTTTCTGTAAAGCTGCTTCTGACCATGACATGTTCACACCTAAATGGCTATAAGAGATGTGTTTAAGGGATTATATGAAGCATTGTCAATTTATTCTCATAGGTAAGGAGATCTCTCCACTTAAGTATAATATTTAAAAGGTAATGTGCTTTATGCATTATAAAGCTGGAAGCATCGGAATCAGTATTCAGTATCAGCCGATCACCATCACAAAAAATTAGTACTTAGTATCAACTCCTAAAATCCTGATCGGAGCATCCCTAATGCATGTCATTGCATCTGTAATTAATTCCTGTAATTTGATTTATAATTACACTGTTGACCACTCCGTAGACCTTAACTTACAAATAAACCTACCAATACCACCAAACCTGTCCCTAAGCCTACCCTAACCCTCCACAAGAGCACCAGAAGTGTTTTGCAATACATTATGAACACATTAAGTACATTGTATTTGTTTTCTGATGCAAGTACATAGCAATTAAAGCCCCTATATATAAAGTGGGGCCAAATCTTGTCTAGTCTTTAAAATTTCACAATCTAATAAAATCTGTTTTATGGTGAGGAAGACTTGACAGTGGAACAATCCAAACCTGTATAATTACTAAAATTCAGAATAACATGATGCTAGCATATAATGAACTTTTAAATTTGGGTGACCCATTTTCTAAACAGAATCTTATTAATGAAATGAATGTTTTGGCGATAAAAGATTTCAGTACTCAGGACTCACATAGGCTCCTTTGCGCAGACACGAGTCCATCTTCTCGGCAGGTGAGGAGCTGAGCACATACTCCACCATGGAGACGCCTAACCCACCACTCTCAGACCGCGGCGACAGCACAGATCCTGCCTCTCCCACTCCATGGAAGCCCTGACCCGGTCGGCGCTGCACCATGATTGGCTGAGACACAGAGTGATCTAGAAGGGAGGGTGGAGGAAGACATTTCAATACTTTAATAATTGCCTGTAATAACAGATCCTGATACTCATAAAAAAGCAAAACAATTGATGAACAGAATTTTCTGAATAGTAATTAACTGTTCCAAAGATTCTGTCCAATTTGTTGTGTTTGCAATGTCAATTTTAATTAGGGGCTGCACTGACTAGTCGACTTTAATGCTCTGCCGTGACGCTTTTTGATTGACATCGACTAGTGGCGCTGCGCAGATCACGTGTTTTACCTGAACTACATGGCAGCTTTACACACCAGGGTGGTTCACTAAATGAAACTGCCCTCGTATTATTTAAAGTAATTCTTAAAATGTTATTTTTCTTATGTCAGCGTCAAAGATTCACGTGAACTTTAAATAGTTAAACATGTGCCAGTTAGAACGCTTCATTCAAATACCCTAAAGCATACACTAGCCAATCACGTTTACACAACTCTGAAAAAATAATGTTATTGGCAGTTGCCCTTTGGAAAGCGCAGACGCAAACATTTTGCAAAAAAAAACCACGAAGCGCGCAGAAACTGCGAAGTGCTCAGCCGCAGAGGAGTGACAAACTTCACTGCGTGTCTAAACATCATCCCTGGTGAACATGGTGAAGATAGACAGCGAGGAGACGTCTGTTAACCAAGATGAGCCAGTAACCGCAAAAAACACCCGACTTGAGCAAGATTTTGAGCAACTTTCAAGCAGTAAAATATGCACAAGTCTCTGACAGTATAATATGGCTTAATGTTATAGCCTTTGTCTTTAATGCTTTGTTATAAATAACTTCCCATGAATCTGCTAAATCGTGCTGACAATGTATGCAGTATTTCTGCACGAAAATATCTGTTATTGTTACATTCTTACTAGAACGTGCAGTGATCAATGTATTGACCATTTATTTAGCAGTAAAATTAGTTTGGGTGCTATTATTGCATTAATAAAGAAATTAAAGTGTTGACTGCTTTTGTTTTGCATTAAAATTAGTTATTGGTAATGTTGCATTGTTTTTGCAATGTGTTATGAGCTGTCAAACGTGTATATCTCCTGCAAATAAAGCGCAAATTGTGGCATGTTGCAAAACATTGTCATCTTCGGTTTTATTGATGTCACCAGCGACTAGTTGATGTCAACTCCACTTTAACAACATAAGTTGACTTCCATTAATTCAAAAAAGTCCTTCAAGCCCTAATTTCAATAAATATTTTAGAGTGTGATTGTTTTATGTTATTTTACTTTAGAGCATGTAAAAAGATTGGGTTGTAATGATACACAGATTTGTACTGAACATCTTTGTAAAGGATCTTACAGTTAGGAACTCAAGTTTTAACATTTTCACATAAATCTGTTTTTAAATCATTTTAATTCTTAGTTGTTTATTTTATATTTATTTTACTTATTATATTTTATGTTTCTTTTATTTGTTTATGTATTGTTACTTGGAATTACCCTCGTGTATGAAATGTGCTATATACCAACAAATAACAGAAACATCAAATATAATAAGTAAAATAAATATAAAATAAACAACTAAGA
>CAIGQZ010001198.1:700986-727858 GCA_903798205.1 Danio tinwini | reverse complement strand
TTGACATTTTTTTCTTTTTTAAATATTTCCCAAATGATGTTTAACAGAGCAAGGACATTTTCACAGTATGTCTGATAATATATTTTTTTTCTGGAGAAAGTCTTATTCGTTTTATTTTGGATGGAATAAAAGCAGTTTTAATTTTTAAAACCCATTTTAAGGTCAATATTAACCCCTTTAAGCTATTTATTTTTTTCCATTGTCTACAGAACAAACTATCATTATACAATCACTTGCCTAATTACCCTAACCTGCCTAGTTAACCTAATTAACCTAGTTAAGCCTTTAAATGTTACTTTAAGCTGTATAGAAGTGGCTTAAAAATATTAAATAAGTAAAATATTATTTACTGTCATCATGGCAAAGATAAAATAAATCAGTTATTAGAGATGAGTTATTAAAACTATTATGTTTAGAAATGTGTTGAAAAAAATCTGCTCTCCATTAAACAGAAATTGGGGAAAAAAATAAACAGGGGGGCTAATAAATCTGACTACAACTGTATACACATATATATATATATATATATATATATATATATATATATATATATATAGATATAATAATGATATTACATAAAGATATAAATAAATTAATAACTAAACAAAATAAATGAATAAATATAAATAATCAAAAATATAAATAAATCAATCAAAATTAGAATATATATGTAGCTTTTAATGAATGCCAGTATAATTTATTTACTAAATGTATGCATTTCATTTCTTTTTATTTAGTAAATAATGTCTATTCTGTTTGAGCCACACCAAAAACAAAAACAAAATGCATGTTTAAATTGCTATTAGGGATTTTGAAATTGTGCGAGCCCTGGATAAATAACCGATTGTTACACTGCATGACATTTAGAGTCTGTTTTTTGTAAATCATTTTGATTACAGCTATACAGTCACTTTTATATAGCTGATGCCCGAAAACCCTCTTTTCATTTCATCCTTGTAGCAAATACAGATCAAATCATGTCTGTCGACCCTTATCTCAGATCTTTGCAGACTTCAACATGAGCGATCCAGCCAAATCAGCTTGGCAAAACAAGCCTGCGCTGCTGCAGACTCCCAAGTTCTATTGGCAGGAAAATAGTACACAGAATCTGGTTTTTGCTGGCTACTGTTCTTGGCAGAAAGTGACTCTCACAGGATCTGTCCAAGCACTGACTGCACATTAACCACAAGCTGGAGCGACGAAAAACTCTTCACAGAAGGATCATCAACAAAAGACCTGCACCAGACCAGATTCTGGAGCATCCGTCAGCCGAAAGTATTGCAGGCTCTTCTGCAGCATGTGCATTTATTCAATATTTTGGCTAATTTGATGATGGAGTTCACATATTCTGTCTGGTCCTGCTGGGGGGTTAGCTTAGCCAAACATCCAAACCATGTCCAGGGCTGCTAATTATTTAAAGTGATAGTTCACCCAAAAATCTAAATTTACTTTTATCCAAATGCAGATATTTTAAAGAACATTGGAAGGTGGTAGCCCTCGACATCAATAAAAGGAAAGAAAATACAATCAAAATTAATATCTACTGGTTTTCAATACTAAAAAAAAAGTTCAGTCAGTTTATCAAAACATCTTAATGGTCTCGTGTAGCAATTGGGGCTTAAGTGAAAATGAGCAGCACCTGTTCTCGCACCGCACCTGAGTCCCACAGAGAAGCTCAGGATAATTCGCTTGTTAAGTGTAACGTCACGTGAAGCGGCTTCCGGGTCCAATCGCTCTATCAAACTGTATGGGAATGACTCATCAAATGGTAATAATAAACGTTTACAAAGGGATGTAATACTTTCGAAACTCACGATCGCAATATACATATATATATATATATATATATATATATATATCCATGCCTAATATCTGACGGCCAGAAAGTGATACATGTTTTATAAGTTGTTAATTTTGGTATTTGTGATGCAGCAAGTCCAAAATCTGATGTGTACACTATGATTTTATATAAAATTCACTTTAATGTCTGATATGACTAAAAAGTGATCATAAACAAATTTTCTCAATTCAAATGAGTAGTGGCTTAGACCTGGAAACAATATTTCATGTCAACGATAATTCATGACTTAAAAGGAGGAGAGACAGCAGTGGAAGAAGAGAGAGGACAAGGCCTGGACACTTTGGGCTCTATTTTAATGATCTAGGTGCAAAGTCCAAAGCGCAGAGAGCAAAAGCATTAAGGGTGTGTCAGAATCCACTTTTGCTATTTTAAGGACGGAAAATTCCGCTTTGCACCGCGGCGAATGGTCTAACAGAATTGAGCTTATTCTATTAATGAGTTATGGGTGTGTTTTCAGAATAAACCAATCAGAGTCCCATCTCCCATTCCCTTTAAGAGTCAGTTGCGTTGCACCATAGTGCATTTGCTATTTACATGTCAGACTTTGTAAGTGGAAAAACTGAGCGCCTTTCTCTAGCGAGAAAACAGTTAAACAGATGATCTGCAGCGCAAGAACGAGAGAATGAGCCTCCTCATTGTACGCACAGACATCCATTAGCCTACATAATTAATTTTGTTTGTTAAGTGCAAAGATTTGTTTCAAAACTTTTTCTCAATTCAGTTCTAATTTCCAGCAAACAAATAAATGAACACTAATAACAATGTGTAGCAAGTTATTTCCAAAAACACATGTGGGCAGGTGGGCAAATCTAAGAGTGTTTTTAATAAAACTAATATAAATATGCATATAATAAATATTACTGTTAATAATACTGTTAATAATACTGTTAATAATAATAATAATAATAATAACAACAACATAATGCAAAAGCAAATTGTCATGAATAAACTAAAAAAGCCCCAGAGATAAAGAAGACATGATGGCAGTGGTTTTTATATTTTTGTAGAAAATAATAATTTTTGTAACATTTTAATTCTGATTCATTTGTAAAGATATTTGCATATTGCTCTACATCCTGTGTGTATTAAGCAATGTTTAGACGCTCTGCGCTGGACATTAGACCTCCTCTTAGCTGGTCTATTGAACAGTCTATTTTAGTTTCTCAAAATAGCAACGCGCCAGCAATGCGCCTTAACACACTTATTTTTTTTGGCCCAAATGCATTTGCTATTTAAACAGCATGGTGAAAAACGTCAAAACAACACTTGCGTCCAGCTGAAACTATCAAACAACATTTGCAATGCGCCTTGCGCCGGGTGTATGATAGAACCTTTATGTTTTGGTTTTGCTTTCAGTTTGGCTGTAGTCTCCTTGCTCTGCAATAACACTTACGAAACACTAACTGGCAGCAGGTTTATGGTTCCTCTGTGTCGAGTTTCTTCACGGATGTTTAGTTTTTTCTGAATGCTACATTAATGTACAAGTAGTTTAAACTCACTCATTCAGAGGCGGGAACCGGTGGATGTGCAACAACTTTAATCATAAGGTAAACACAAAACAAGTTTCCATTTAGAGCTCCTTCGCAGGACTCGACAATTGTACACACTCTGCATATGGGACTCGCAGGTCTCAGCACTGCCCACACTCGCCAGCGATACCAAGCTGACCAATCACAGAGCGTCCGTTATGCGTCGTTGCGACATGTAGTTAAATTTTTTAAGAGGTGGGAGGCGAGGGCTATGTTACAGTGCGAAGGCTGCGCCGGATCATACGCATGTGCTTGATGCAGAAGTATAAATCAGCCTTAACACTAGCCAGGGTGTCTCATACCCTCAGCAGCAGCTTTTACCAGTCAGTGGGTGCACATGGCCACTGAAAAGCGTAATATAGTGACTTTTGTTCCTTTCTTTATTTAATTTAAACTATTAAAAAAAAATGTTGTCATGAAGGTGTTAAATGCTAAACATTTTTTTTATTGGTTTGTTAATCTATTGTTGAGGGCCAAACGTTAAATGGAAAGACTGTTATTGCTTTATCTATTAAAGTTCAGTAACACAGTCTCATATCTTTTTTCTTCTGTTCTTCTGTTGTCTTCTGTTGAACACAAAACAAGACACTCTGAAGAAAGCAGAAAACCTGTAACGCACCAGTCACAAGGGGCATTAGCGTTAACAATCGACGAAGGGCATGTCTTAATCTCCACACTGAAATAATCGTCAAAGTGATGACAGCCAATCACATCCAGCTTGGACTGTGGCATGGTAGTAGAAGTGTATAAAGATCAGCATATGTAAAGACTGATCATAAAGCACGGTGTAATGACCAACTGTGATAATAAGCTTTTCCTCCATTTTAACAGACCGCTATTCCATGGTGTTGCAAGAATGTGATTTGCTAGCATCTGCTGCACTAGTATTTGCATAAAGCAATCTGATTGGCTAACACCCGTGTTGGAGAACAAAGTTTTTCAACTTCTGCAGAAAGCAAAAGACCCAACACAACTCAACAGGCCCACAATTCAGTTCATAAACGCTTGACATCACTCCATTCAAAGTAAATGAGAAGCGTTAACGCTGACGCACAGTGTCAATGGGGATAACCAACCATAGACTTCCATAGTAAAAATATAAGTTATACAGAAGTTAATGGTTACAGGTTTCCAGCTTTATTAAAAATATCTTATTTTGTGTTTAACCAAAGTCTCTTTAAGGCAAGTCATTTCACTCTGTGGCCATCTTTGAAACCTCTCTCAGGCAGTATGCTCAGGCATCCTGTTTGATTGGGGAAACATCAAATCCTCCAAAATTGCTTGCCAAGATTATGATTAAACTTCATAAGAGGAATCAACAATAAAATGAAACAACAACTGTCTCTTTAGTTTCATTTCTAAACAATTGAATCACACGAAATCTGCAGAAACTCGGGAGACCGGAGAATCCTCAGTCTATAGCGATCAATGATTGGCTCCTGCACTAGTAGGCGGGGCTTCATTCGCCATATTGACGTCGACACTTCTCCCCATTCAAAACTATAGGAGTGACACGTCTTGTGTATCCTAAAGTCTTTGGTTTAACTCGACAAAGAAACTCAAAGTTCTAAAACAAGTAAAGACTGAGTAAATGATGACAGAATTTTAATGTTTGGGTGAACTCTTTAAGCCAAAGGCAAATAAATTAAAAAAATATCGTCTCCACACACATAGGAAATGATCCCAAAGCAATGTGCCGCAGCTGTTTCCATGGAAACTGCCTGGAGCCCCGGCCCTCGTCTCATTGAGACAAGAGCCCCTTCCTCCAGAGGCCCCTCATCCTCGCATGAACCCAACAAATCATGCATGCATATGTGTGTGTGTGTGTGTGCATATCTGGGGCATGAAGTTTCTCTCTAAGAAAACTTCTGACAGGTAGTGACTCACTTATGAAAAAAGAACCAGGGCACCTTCTCTCTTGGCTTCAGGCCCTCACACCATCTCTATTTGAGGAGTTCAGATACAAACATACTGTCTGGATTTTCTTTTCTAAAATGAATATTATTCTCACACTCAATATTTCCTTTTTTTGTTGCTTGTAATTATTTAAAATGAGCTGAAATGACACAATTTCGCTGTGACAACTTAATTTTTTAAGTTCAATCCACTTAAATTTGTTAAATCTGTAAAGTGAACTTAATCAATTTGTGTTGGGACAACATGAATGAATTTGGAGGACCCTGCATTTTTTTTTACAATGTAAGCTCCCATGTGTGAATTTATTAATATAAATTTTTATAGGAAAGAATAGATTTTCATTCCATTTAAAGTGAAATACCTACACATAAATAAAGGATGATGAGAAAACATTTCAGATGGCAACGCTTCATTTGTTGTAAGGTAAGGCTAGATTATGGACTGGAGATCAACAAGAGAGTCTTACCAGCTGCAAGCAGCAGATGACCACCAGCGTGCACCTCCCGTCGCACCGACCCATGCTCTCGCGCTTGAGGCACGGCTTGGGCCCCGCGAGGCGTCGGGAGAAAGCGGAGTCCCCGGTGAGCTCCAGCGCGCTTCACGATCAGCGGTCAAAACATCAAGACGGCCGCCGGGCCGAGTGCACGCTTCGCGGCGTCGATGCTCGCGGATGTCCGCTGGTCATTCCGGAGCTCCTCCGCCGAATTGTCCGAATGAAAGCGTCCAAACTGCGGTCTCAAATCCTAGCCAAACTGCCACACCTTCATTCCGTACCGGGTACCAGACCCCAAAAATAGCACAAAGAACAGAGGAAGAGTCAACGGGCGCGATTAACAGGCAGAAATGAGCATCATATGATAAGCATCAGACGGAGCGGGGAGTGTATATAAGAGCGCGAGGTAAGAAAATAACGCCAATGAAACCAACACAAAGGAAGCCTTTGTGACTTACCGTGAGCCCCGGTGTTGGTTTTTATGAGCTGAATTACTAAACCGACGCTGTAGCTTGAGCCACCATCCTCCTCTTTGTCAACATCGGCCCCGGGAGGGTGCACGGAGCGGGTTTGTGGGTGGAAATCAGACACCCGCGTGCCGAGTCTGCAGCCCGCGCGCGCACCCGCATAGAGACGCTCGCGCCCGCGCCACAACACGAGGCGTTCACTCACACACACAGCACAAAGAAAACCATCATGCGACTGTGGAGGAGATTAAAAAGTGGAAACCAACGATTTTATGGATGGAGATTATGTTAAGTTATGATTGTGAAAACAACGGTCGATATAGTGTATACATTGATAATAAAGGTGTAATACGGCTTTAATTTGGTGTCGTATATTAACATTACTCAAGACTTGACCTTTTTTCCTGAGCAGAAAATGACGATTATCATATATTTTTACATTCATTTACAAATAAAAATTTCAGTAAAATGTATTACTTCAAAAATAATTTAAGAACTTAAAATTTAAAATGTAGTTTTAGATTTGTGGTATGCTTAACACTTTTTCCACAAATATTATTTGAAACATTAAGACACCTGCATATACATACACACACACACACACACTCACCAGCAAATTTATTAGGTACATCTTACTAGTACCGAGTTGGACCCCATATTGCCCTCAGAACTGCCTTAATCCTTCATGGCATATATTCAACAAGGTACTAGAAATATTCCTCAGAGATTATGGTCCATATTGACATGATACTGATAGCATCATACAGTTGCTGCAGATTGGTCAGCTGCACATCCATGATGCAAATCTCTGGTTCCACCACATCCCAAAGGTGCTCTATTGGATTGAGAGCTGGTGACTGTGGAGGCCATTTGAGTACAGTGAACTCATTGTTCTGTTCAAGAAACCAGTCCGAGATGAATGTGCTTTATGACATGGTGCGTTATCCTGCTGGAAGTAGCCATTAGAAGATGGGTACACTGTGGTCATAAAGGGATAAACATTTTCAGCAACAATACTAATGTCTGCGGTGGCGTTGACACGATGCTTAATTGGGACTAATGGGCCCAAAGTGTGCCAAGAAAATATCCCCCACACCATTACACCACCACCACCAACCTGAACCGTTCAAAGTCACTTAAATCAGCTTTCTTTCCCATTCTGTTGCTCGGCTTGAACTGCAGCAGATCGTCTTGACCATGTCTACATGCCATGTGATCATGTGATTGGCTGATTAGAAATTTGCATTAACGAGCAGTTGAACAGGTGTACCTAATAAAGTGGCCAGTGAGTATATTTCACCACAGCAGAATGAACCGTCAACTTATCCAGCAACTATATCCAGCAAACACCACACAGAAATGCCAACTGACCCAGCCGAGGCTCGAACCAGCGACCTTCTTGCTGTGAGATGAACGTGCTACCCACTTCGCCACCGCATCACCTTATATATATATATATATATATATATATATATATATATATATATATATTTGTTACAAATTGTAGTCAGTTACTGTTTTAAGGGGAATGTCAATTACAAGATATTAACTCTGAATAGAAAGAAAGTCACAATTCTGTTGTTTTGTTTCATTTTTCCAAAAATGTGATCAGCACAAATTGCAAGATATAAAGTCACAGTTTTGATAAAAAAAAAAAGAACCGCAAGATGTTAACTGGCAGAATCAAGAAAAAGAAAATAAAGATGACCAAAAGTAGCCACAAAAAAAGGAAAGTTTTAGATATTAAACCCCAAAAAAAAGAAATACTTTAAACCACACATATATAAAACATCACGTATTTTCACAATTCTTAAATAACACAGATCCTCATTTTCAGTTATCATCCAACAGAAATATCCCATACTTAATCCACAAAACACAGTGCACAAAATAATTCTGGAAACAAGTTTATTAAAAAGCATAAAAAAGGCAACATTCAACAATTTCCCACAACTGGCCAGCACTATTCTGCAAGCAAATACAAAAACAGGCCAAATTGCAAATCATATCTCCTCCCCATCCTCTTCTCATTCTCTCTCTCACACACATACATACACACACCCACAGTTATTGAATCTCTCCGATGTAGAGGCGCTTATCACTGGATCCAGACAGAACTGTGGAAGACACAAAATAATGCAGTGACGAATGGACAGAAATGGGTCAGTGTACGTTTTTACAATGCAAGGTATATGGAGAGTTTTAATAAGTGTTCTTTATTTACCAATGGGCTCCTCTGGATGGAAAGCCACCTCATTGACAGAGCCTGCATGACCAGGGAGCTTATAGACAATCCTGCGAGACGTTGTGTCCCAAATATACACAAACCTACAACACAAACACCACAGATTAACCTCACACATATTCTTAAAGTGTAAAGAACGTTGACACAAAACGTACCTGTCAGCAGAACCAGCTGCAATCTTACTGCCATCAGCAGACCAGGAGCATCTCAGAAGATTCTAGAAAATACACACACAATTGACCTCAGCCTTAAAAAGAAGCAATCACGGTGGAAAATTATTGCCACTTCTTCTGAAGGACGAAGTAAGAGTGTTTGACACACACACACACACACACACACACACACACACACACACACACACACACACACACACTTACACACTTTCTTTGTGAAAATACCGAGCAAATTAGGCTTACCTTCTCAAAGTTATGGACATTTCCCTGAAAGATCTTCACACACCTTTCTTTTGGTGCAAATGGACGGATATCCCAGACTCGAACTGTTCACACACAAAAAACATAAGATTTAGTGTGTGCGTGTCCGTTACTGATCCAACCACATGCCCATCCATCTCGTCCGTCAAGAATCACTCTCATCAGTCCACAAAACCATTGAAAAATCCCATTCTTTCATTCCCAAGCCCATTCTTGACGCTTCAACGTATGTGTCTTGTTCAGAGGTGGTCAGGTTTCAGCCTTACTTACCATGGCCATGCCTCTAAGAACTGAACACCTCGTACTTCTTGACACTCCAGGTAGGTTGCAGTTGTACAATATGGCAGCACTGGTGGATAATGGGTTCCTGGTAGCTTCATGTTTGATTCTTCTCAAATCTTTGGTGGTGAATTTGCATCTTCTCAACATGTTTCTTGTGACTCTGTTAACTATTTGCTATAAAACGTTTGATGGTTCTGTGATCATGCCCCAATTTATTTCAAGAGTGCTGCATCCTTGTGAAAAGCTGCAGTCACACTGCAATTTTCTCCCCATCGACTTCCATTCAAACACACGCGAATGTGTCAGACTGGAAACACAAGGTCGTGCGTCAAGTTTCGCAGGAAATCGCATCAATTGACTGCTTGAGACCAATTGAGGATCAAAACATGACCTCTCTGGACAGAAATTTTAAACATGGACCAATCGCTTGTTTTGTTTAATGTCTAATCATCTTGTTTAATCCTGCCCATTTTTGCAGAGCTGTACGACAGAATTTCGCATGAACAAACTCTAGTGTGACTGCGGCATAAGACTTTTTACAATGTTTGACTTTTCAGAGTCAGTTAAAGGGCACCTAGGTTACCACTTTTTCCAGATTTAATATAAGTCTTTTGTGTCTCCAGAATGTGTCTGTAAAGTTTCATCTCAAAACACCCATCAGATTTTTTTTATTATACCTGTCATAAGTTTCTATTTTCTAGCATTTAGCATCAGCTAGCGGTTTTTGTGTACTGCGCCTTTAAGGCTAGTCCTTCATGCCCACCGTTTCCACGTGCCTGGCAGCGGCTTCCTCCGCTGCGTCAGACAACAGACAAACACGAAGGAATAAGATCTCAAGTTTGTGAGGAAAAACTACAGTAAGAACTTTACCAATGAGTATTTGATGCATGTTGTGGAGTTGCAAGGATGAGTCACACACAATGTCGTTACAAAGTTCACGCGCACACACAAATATACACACACACACACACACACGTTAATGTACAAAATAAACCTGATTTACCGTCCACAAACCGGGATTGAAGCGTCTTTTATGATTGTTCTGACACGCAGCTGTGTTGATGAAGTAAATGGCTGTAATTCATTACACACAAGCGCTGTTTTAAAACATTTTAAACTTGTGAAACTCACTCTTGATCACATTTGATGATGATTGATGATCCTACCAAACTGAACAGACCTTTTATTTACGGTTGCTTAGTTTGCGCACGTCCTGGTCCTGTGTCTGGTTGATATGAGTACACACGTTACTACGGAGACATGTTAATACGCAGCTGTCAATCAAAACGGTGGGGGGGGACCGCACTCCTACGTCACGTTGCGGTCGGTCTGAAAACCGCTCCAATTGGTCCACCGTTTATATGTTGTTAAATTGAAAAAAAAAAGACTGAGTGTGTTTATATCACCCCAATATGACAGTCTATACACCATACATACACATATGTCTGTCCAAACAGCTTGAAAAGTAGATTTTTCACCACAGGTGCCCTTTAAATCTTTTTTTTTGGCCCATTTTTCCTGAGGAGAAAAAATGCCTAATAATTATGCGCAGCCATTTTAATCTTTTTGGCACGAGACTTCCGCTCTCATTCACTTTTAGAGATAAAAAAAGCTTGTTTTGCTGCCTGATGTTGCAAACTGATATTTTCTGATTATATTATTCTATTTTGTCTGTATAGTCATGCAAATACTTGCTTGTAGAGCGAGTAGTTTGACTGCTTTCTGCTGTTTATTTTTCCTAGTCGTTTCTCCCATAGACAACTGAATCGGAAGTTCTAAAACAATCGCAAAAATGAGCGCACTTCCGCATTGAAGAATAAGGCTGCGTCCGAAACCGCATACTACTCAGTAGGTACTGCATTTGAATTTAAACGTACGTTTGAAACGTACGAAAAGTACGTTCTATACCAGGGATGGGCAAACTCGGTCCTGGAGGGCCGGTGTCCTGCACAGTTTAGCTCCAACTCTGATCAAACACACCTGCTTATAGATAATTAGTGATCTAGGAGGCACTGGTTAGCATGTTCGGGTGTGTTTGATTAGAGTTGGAGCTAAACTATGCAGGACACCAGCCCTCCAGGACCGAGTTTGCCCACCCCTGTTCTATACAGTATGAATGTAAGAAGTATGAATGGAATTCGGACGTACTACATCCGCCATTTTGTCATGGTCACGTGACCTACCTGCGTCAGTTGCATCGCTTTCACTCCCCTTCATGAATTCTCTCGCGGGGCATCATGGGATAGCGCAGCGTCCATGGAATGCGCACTTCAGAATCTTGCCGGTAGTAGTAAGTCATCTGGGTACTTCTCTCATATTTATTTTCGAATTTTATGAATTCGGACATACTACTCGGCTCGCATACTGATTTTAGAGTACTGTATAGTATGGAAATATGCGATTTTGGACATAGCCTAAGGTCAATAGGCCGTTGATCTTCTTAGGCCACACTCTCCCTCGTTACACAAATACACCTCACCTGATATGCATGAAATCTAATAAGCATTCAAGTTTACATGGATATGGTCAAAATAATCACCTGCCTAATATTTGTGCACACAGTATATATATATATATATATATATATATAAATAATTGGTCAAATATATAAATTGGTCAAAAATGTCAGTAAAAACATTTAGGCTACGTTCACACTGCGAGGCTTAGTGCTCAAATCAGACTTTTTCTCAGATCTGATGTTTTTGCCTAGCTGTTCACACTGTTGTTATAAATGTGGCCAATATCAGATTTGCAGTGTGAACAGATCATGGTCATAAACTGACCCGCATGCACAGAAGTGTAGTTACGGACAACACAAAATGTCTAATTATGCGCACAATGTGTATACTGTATGAAGCACGTTGTCAGATTATGCTTAATATGATTATTGCCCTTTTCACAGATAACCGTGGTGTATTACATGAACTGTAAAGGGTTGTCCTGCTACTACTAATGTGTATTTCGCCATTTGAAACCTAAAATAAGTCCCTTGTGATTGAAAACACTGATCATTTGTGATTTATGACAACCGCAGCGCGCGTCTGTCTGACCACCGGTGTCGTGAACTCATCAAGGGTTAATGAGCAGCCGCAGACTCAACTGTGAAGGCGGAGTTGGTTTATCTCCGTTTGCACTTATTTTATTTTACTTCGTTATAAACAACAGACACGTGCAGATGGGGGGTTTGGGTGCTTGAGCTCCTGCC
The DNA here is from genome assembly GCA_903798205.1 of Danio tinwini. Lineage (NCBI taxonomy): Eukaryota > Metazoa > Chordata > Actinopteri > Cypriniformes > Danionidae > Danio > Danio tinwini. Next base: position 715,425 of record CAIGQZ010001198.1, on the reverse strand, counting down.
CTTTATTCGCTCTGAGATGATGTTCATCCTTAAAATGAAAGTGCCCCCTCCTTTGTGCACGGATGTCCTTTCCGCTCTTTAGCATCGCAATCATCCTGTGCCCCGATCATTAACTAGAGTGGTTAACAAGCACCAGTTTTGCCTTCAAAATCTTTTTCAAAATGAACAACCAACATTCTGTGGTAAAGTAATCTCCCTGTGTGTTATTCTACTATGCTGCAGAGGTGTAGATGATGTCTGCAGCACAGAATGATGACGTTTGTCCCTTGAAGAGTATGTAAAAGTCACATGAAATCCGACATAACCGTTCACACTGCAGTTGCATTGCAAAACATCAGATCTGTGTCTGACTTAAGACTACATATGAAAGTGGCACAAATCTGAAATGAAAAGATCAGATTCCATGCGGTTTGGGCTGTTCACACTGTTAAGACCTGAGTCACATATGGGCGAAAAGATCAGATTCGGGCCACATTTGCCTGCAGTGTAGACTTAGAAAGATACAATGGATACCTTTTTTATAAAAAAAAAACATGCTCATGAGTAGGAAAAATAATAATAAGCACAACTGTTTTCAACATTTATAATAAGAAGAAATGTTTCTTGAGCAGCAAATCATGATGCTAAAAAAGTAGCTTTGCATCAGTAATAAACTACATTTATATCCTTAAAACAAAAATCAGTCATTTAAATTTCACAATATTACTCTTTTTACTTTATTTTAGATTATATAAACACTCCACTGGCATGCACAAGAGACTTAAAAATGCACAAGATTCCCAAAAAATCTTTACTTATGTTACCCAAACCTCAATCATAAGCTTACCGCTGTTATCCATGGAGTTAGAGAGCAGGTAAGATCCGTCCGCGCTGAGACTCAGACCTGTCACAGAGTCCCCGTGACCCTGCATACTGTAAATCAGCTTGTTCTGTCTGAGGTCCCACACCTGCAACATCACACACAAATAAATAACAATTCCAACATTATGGATGTGACATTTGCAGAAAAATCTCACAGAGAATCTATATGTTAAATAACAGTATATTGAAATATCTGTTTATGTTTTTCTAACCACAGAGTTAAGGGGACAGAAAAATATCAACCTGTAAACATATTTTATATTTTAAATGAGAGAAATAATCATGTATTATAGATGTGAGCAAAAAGCATGCGCATTTACAGTACTCAACATACTTTGTAGGGCTGCACAATATACTGCAAAAGTATCATTATCGCGATAATAGTATATGCAATATACGTATTGCAGACATGTGCGATTAATTACATTTATTTTATGCATTGGTTGTTTATCTAAATAGCATTTTTCTAGAGAAATGTTATAAGCAGGGTTCATACACATTTTTACTACTAAAATTCCATGATTTTCCAAGACTTTTCCAGAACTTTCAAGTACATTTTCATGACGTAATGTCTACATATAAATGGTAAATAAAAAGAAAAACAATGACGTTCAAACTTATTACAGCATATCATAGAACACGCAACAATCTATTTAGTTTAAATTAGTTTTTATATTGATTTTGATCATGCTTACACAGCACTAACAATGTGAGAGCAAGTTTTTGGCTAAGAACAGAAAAGACGACAAGACAACTAACCTATATTCAAGTTAGGGCTGCACAATATATCATTTCAGCATCGATATCACAATGTGTCAATCCGCAATAGTCACACCACAGGATATGCAATGTTGGGATTATAGTGTAATATAGAGTTTAATCATAATGGAGTAAAAGTTTATCATCTGCATGCATTTTTAAAGAGGTAGTTCACCCAAAAATTACCTATCATTTTCATTACACCCTTCACTTGTTTCAAACATTTATGAGTTTTCTTTTTTTTAAATGAACACAAAAAGAGTATAATTGAATAACTCTTACAGTATTGAAACAAGTGAAGTGTGAGTGAATAGCGAGTACATTAATCTTTGAGTGAACTGTCCCTTTAAGGCCTGTGACTGAGTGAACATTTCAATATTTCACATTTTAAAACATCCGGCCACAAGACATTGATTGTAACTTTAATAAAGATTAAATAATACACAATGAAGACTGTGCGGTGTTGATTATTCAATCAATATCTGTACCTGAATAGTGAATATCTGAACACTATAATTCACTTTTATCTTTACTATATTATATTTATCTAAACTTGTAATTTATTTGTTATGTATTATTCGAGATTCACTCCTCTACAAAATCCCCCTAATCAATCTAAATAAACCCGTTCAATCATCTGGTCAAATTATAATCACATCGCAATATATATCACAGAATACAAAATACCGTAATGTCAGATTTTATCAATATCACACATCCCTAATTTCAACTAATTTCCATGACTTTTCCAAAACATTGTGGGTTTTTCTGTTTTCCAAAACTTTTCCAGGCCTGGAAAATGCCATGTGAAAATTCCATGACTTACTCAGGTTTTCCATGAACGCATGAACCCTGTATATAATAAGAAATATAGTTTTCACAAAAACTCAACAAGATCGCATTTTTTCCAGTATCGCAGAGCCCTACTTTCTGTGAAATAAACTGCACCACTCAAAATATATAATACTAATCAAAAAGGACAAAAGTTGTCTCTCTATAACACAAAACATATTTATTTGATTTTATTCAACTTTTTCTCATTTATAAGGAAAAAGCTGTGTTATGGATGTGACATTTCTCACTTAAAGATGTGAAATTGGCACTTCTCTGCCTTTATTAAATGAAATATAATTGTTTGAAAATGTTGACAGACGTTTTTACATCACTGTAAAATATGATCCGATACAAACAACTTAAGAGTGTCGCTATTTTGATGAAGAAATATTTTTTTTATGGCAAGGTTGACATTTGCATGGAACTGCTCATATGCAATGAAGGAGATCAGTTATCTCTGCAGAATATAGGGTGTACTCACACTAGATACAGCTGCCTTAAATCGTGTCGAAGCGCGCTTGTCCCCCTTCCCCTCTCCCCTGACGGCCTGCACTCACATTGCATTTTACTTCTGAGCAGTATGCTTAAGTCATCAATGATGTGACTCTTCAGTAAAGAAGAAAAGTGTTCTCGCTCAGCACAGTGAAGATTGCTTTAGTTATATTGTTTTGTATTATTTTAAATTGTGTGAGATGCAGTGACATGCAGTCAAAAAATTTGCTGAACAGATCCACAACTTTTGACACTTATAAATCATCATAAAAGTCCTGGTGCTGCAGGTATTAGAAGGTTTGCTGAAGGTGGCAGCTGATGTGCAGCGAGTGGTTTGCATTTTTAATAAACTATGACAGTTCACATTCATTGAAAAGTCAGAATGATTAATAAATCCATATCAAACAGTTCCATAACCTCTTAGGGCTCGAGTTTCCACATACATGGACAGCACATTTTAGCTCTTTAAGTGGCTATTTAAAAAACTTTGAATGTTTTATATTTTGTTAAAGGGCCATGAAACCCCCCTGTCTCAGCAGGGTGTTTTGACACCTCTAGTTTGGAAAAAGTCAGGAAAGTGGGTGTGTCCAGCTCTGTTCAGGTGGGAGTGTCGGGGGAGGGAAAGAGGGAAGGATTTGCAAATATGGGAGTTTCCGTTTGGGCACGCAGACACAGGGGAGAAAGACAGTGACTGTGTTTACATGGACATCAGTAATCGAATTACTTGCCAAATTATTAATTTGTAGACTTTAACTGCAGTTTGACACTTTCACTTTTTATTCAGGAACATTTCCTGCAAGTCGCCCCTGACAAACGAGATATTAAAAGCGAGGAACTGCTGGAAGAGTTGAGATTTAATGTTATGTTTGATACCGCATGGAGAATGGGAGAAAAAATCCTCCGCATTTCTCTGTAACTTAGATGCACTCGAGTGGTAGCGTCAGAAAGCAGTGTGTGTGTATAGACTATCCTGTCACAAAATCCGACGAAAATTCTACACGACGGTCAATATTTGATTGCTGTGTTTACATTCAGAGAGCAGCATTTACAGCGTATATTTCAGTCTATAATATTGTACTATAATATTGCAGTGATATTAACATAATGTAAACTTACTAACTAAATAATTTTGACTGAGGTATGTCTTTAAAAACTAAAAGAGCACTGCTGACGATATGAACTATCTTTGCCATCTGAATGAACCAAATCTGTAGTGACAGGACAATCAAACTGGAGCCGTGTCTTTTTTTTAAAAGGAGATGAGCGGCAAATCCGGATTTCATTATTTCCAGATGCGAAAAGCTCTCGGGTAAAAAATGTTCCTTACAAATGTCGAGTCCAGCAGCGCAAACGAGTCTAGCAGCGCTCTCATAGCAGGAAAATAAGCAACACAACAATAAACGCAGCAGCACACTAATAAATGCAACACTGACAACCGGTGTCTCCAAACTCTTGTTCTTTCACTTGTTTTGGCAACACAACATGGCGTCTCTCTGTCGTCTGAACACTGTAACAGGTAAAACCTCTCCAAAGTCTCTCTGTAGCCACTCTCCGCAGTCTCCGAAGCTATCATGCATATTAATGAAGTTGTGCCGCATACACAATAGAGCGTGCTGATTGGTTTTAACAAAGTCTTTCTCATGAATTGATGCTGCACCCTCAGAGACGTCACAATGTTCTCGCAGGCACAGACAGTCACTCTCCACGATTGATTTACACGCAAGTATCTCATGGCCGTGACGCAGCTTCAAAACATTTGTTCCAAGCGGAAAAACGAATTTGCTCAAAATAACTTTTTTTTTTTTTTTACTTTTTAGTGATATCTGTGTCCTCACAGTGTTTATAGCAGCATGGGACACATGTATGACTGTCAACAGCTCAAAAAATGTGTTTTGGTGTTTCCTGACCCTTTAAAGACAGTGTCATCCTGCAACTGTTTTGCAGCATATGAAATGTCCCAGACCCTATTTTTAACTGTCCAAAATGGGGAAAAAAGTGTTGTTTTTTCTCTCAGATAGTCAAAGCAATAAAAAAATAATTCTGACATATATGCATAAAAAAATTCTGGAAAAAGTGTTTTATGTAAATTCGGACCATGAGTCCACATATATGAACCTCATTTTTCTCTAAAAGTACATCATAACAAAAGATGATATTTAGATTTTTATTCTAATTAAGTTCCAATAAGCCCAAATAGCAAAGAAAAATAAAAAATGCATGTAAAAAAACACCTTGGGCCTTAAGAGGTTAAAAGTGACGCCGGGTCTTCAGTTTCAGGCGCGCTTTGCGCTCACACTACAAGCATACTGCGCCAAAGCCCAACTGAACCACGTTCTGGCACACCTCTTCCAACCAGGCCAGGGCCGGCCAACTGAACCACGCCTGGGCCCGATTCGGAGCACTCACCCATGCCCGGGCACAGTTTGAATAGTGCAGTGTGAGTGCACCCATATTGTTTTAGCATCAATATTGCAATGTGTGCATCCACAATTGTTACATCGCAAGATCTGCAATGTTGAGTCTGGATTATAGGAGCCACAGTCATTGAAGGCTTTTACCATAATGGAGCACACGTTTATCATTTACATGTGTTTTTTTAAGCCCTGTGACTGTATCAGGAGAGTTTAAAGCATGGTTTAATGAATTACTTATTTAATGAAGACTATGCAGTGTCATTGTACATTTTATCATTTCATTTCTGTAGTCGAATTCCTACCAAAAAGAGCTATTTAAGTCATCTGGTAAAATTGTATTCATAACTATCTATCCATCCATCCATCCATCTATCTATCCATCTATCCATCCAACCATCCATCCATCCATCCATCCATCCATCCATCCATCCATCTATATAATAAATAATAAATAAATAAACAGAAAATAAAAATGCAGATCAACAAAACATTGCAATGTCAGATTTTTCCAATATCGTGAAGCACTAGTGATCAGTTTGAGATTGTTGGTAGCTTACAGACCTTTATGTCGTTGTCGATTCCTCCTGAGATGATCTGGTCACTGGTGTCATTGAACGTCACACTGAGAACCTGATACGTGTTCTGGAAAGTGTGAACAGAGGCTTTCTTTCTGATGTCCCACAGCTACAACAACAGAGAACACACTGTCAGTCCATCTGAACACTGTTAGCCTGATACACACAAACGCATCTCTTATCAGGGTGTCCAATACTGACCAAATAAATACATAAAATAAATAAATAATTATATGCATGCAGTTGACGATATTACTAGCCCTCCTGAGAAATCTGCATTCTTTTTCAAATATTTCCCAAGTTTACTGGAAAGATTTTTTTCTACACATTTTAAACATAATAATTTTAATAACTCTAATAACTCATTTCTTTTGTTTTTGCCATGATGACAGCTCATAATATGTCACTAGTTACTTTGAAAGTTATTATTATTCAGCTTAAAGTGAAATGTAAAGGCTTAACTAGATCAATTAGGTTAACTAGGCTAGTCATTGGACAACAGTGCTTTGTTCTGTTGCCAATTGAGAAAAACAAATCTTAAGGTGGCTAATAATATTAATCGTAGCAGTTTTTAAATAATAATAAAAGAAAAAAGTCTTTCCCTATAAGAAAAATTTAATAAGAAATACTGTGAGAATTGTCCTTGCTCTGTAAAACAGCACTTAGGAAATATTTGAATTTTTTTTTATTTAATTAGTCATTAAGCAGTGCGGTGGCTCAGTGGTTAGCACTGTCGCCTCACAGCAAGGTTGCTGGTTTGAGCCCTGGCTGGATCAGTTGGTATTTCTGGAGTTTGCATGTTCTCCCCGTGTTGGCGTGGGTTTCTCCCGTGTGCTCCGGTTTCCCCCACAGTCCAAACACATGCGCTATAGGAATTGAATAAACTAAAATGGCCGTAGTGTATGAGTGTGAATGTGAGCGTGTTTCCCAGTATTAGGTTGGGGCTAGAAGGGCATCCGCTGTGTAAAACATATGCTGGAATAGTTAGAGGTTCATTCCACTGTGGTCGACCCCTGATAAAGGAACTAAGCTGACGGAAAATTTATGAATGAATTAGTCAGTATTTTTTTCAACACTGTTTTAAGTCAGTCATGTATAAATTAATGACACTGAAATCACCAGAAGGTGGCAACAAGTCCCTATCTTAAGTGATTCAATGAATTATTTATACAAATGATTCACTTCAAAACAGACTCATTCAGAAACAAAACACTGCATTTCTCTGAGATACACAAATATTCTGCTCCAGTTTTGCCAGGAACAATTTTCATCGCACTAGTGTGTCCAGGGCCGGAGCAAGCCGAACTGCCGCTCTAGGCAATGGACTAGCACGCCGCCCTCAACCCGAAAGTGAAAACGAACCTGACCAGTTCATAAAGTGAGGACGGGGGGTTGATGTTGTGGATGAGTCAGTACGTTGGGTTGGGCTGCAGGGAGCGTTTGCCGCCCTCACTATTATGCCAGACCCCTATTATGCAAGTGTTCTGTTGATGTTGTGGATGAAAGTCAGTACGTTGGGTTAAGCGGCGGGGCGAGTTTGCCGCCCTCATTATTATGCCGCTCTAGGCGGCCACCTAGGTCGCCTCTATGGACGCGCCGGCCCTGATTGTGTCTTTCTTTTCTTTTTCATTATTTTATAACCTGTTTAACACAATTAAATCTGTTTTTATCTGTTTTATCATATTTTATTCTTTTAATCATTTTTATTTTCTTGTTTCTTTTATTCTTGTTTATGTAAAGCACTTTGAACTACCGTTGTGTATGAAACGTGCTATATAAATAAACTTGCCTTGCCTTGTTGTAACAAGAACAAAGAGAACATTGAAGGGATAGTTCATCTAAAAACTGAAACTGTCATCATTTACTAATAATGATTCTTCATGCTCAGTTCATAAAATGTAATAAACATTTTACATTATGATGGTTGATGGACTCTTTTCACATTTCCAGGATTCTTAGCAGCAGAAGTCGTCATAGTTGGGTAAACTTAGAGTGCAGTGAATGGGAGAGTACAACAAATGATTCTTTCTATTCAATTCTATTCAATCCTATTTGCTGAAATAATAAAAGAAAAACTCCACTATGATGGAATCAAGGCTTTCAGAGAAAGGAAAAAAATATTGTGAGACTGATAACGGCAGCCAGAAGAGAGAACAACGTCCAATTTACTCTCAGCCCGATAGACGCTGCATTAGAAACACCTCACGCAAGCGGTAATTAGTTTCTTTGTAATTTGATGCAAAGATGATATAATACACACGTAAACATATAAATGTTCATACGTTTTTTTTAAATCAAAATATTCAAAACTTTTAAAGGATTTCAGATGCTGATGACCGGTAAACGCATCAGAACAGTATTGTGAAAAGGGCCCATATCAGCCATATTCTGTTCACGTTCACTTTATCCTGCACCTCCTGCAGTGAGTTTGTAGAAAATGTCTTGGAGTTTCATTCTTAAGACTCCAGACTCTAAAGAGTGTGAGTCCAGTCTTGGGATTTACCTTCACAGTTCCGTCATCGCTGCCGGTGCAGGCCAGCTGTGGGCCGCGACGTGCTGGAAAACACGAGTTCACGAAGGACGTGTGGCCTTTCAGCCGCTTCACACGCTCCCCTGTCTCGCTGTCCCACACACACACCGTCTTATCCGTACTGGCAGAGAACAGAAGGCTGGAAAACACAAACACACTTACTATTATGCATTTTCAACATATGCTCATATTTCATAATTCAGTATATAGTGAAAATAAACATGCACAATATTGATATTATGCGCACTTCAAAATACAGTGAATAATTATTTGACCTTTTAGAGTGCTTTTATTAATACTATATTTTTATTGTCATTTTGGATTATTTTATGACCTATATATTTTATTTTATTAACTTTTTCTAGGTGTTTAAATGTTAAATGTCAATTGTTTTTCAATGACTGCTATTGTTAAATGTTATATTTAGTTTGTTGATTACTGTCAGTTGTTTAAGATTTGCGGCACGGTGGCTAAAAGCAGGGGTTCCTAAACTTTTCAGCCCGCGACCCCCAAAATAACAATGTCAGTGACTTGCGACCCCCATTTTTTCTCAAAGGTGGTTACACAACTATAGGCATTTATAAACATGAGCATATTGACAACACAAAAATGCAACAGTCTAATAACCATGTCATTTTTTAAAGTCATTTATTAATTTAATATTAAACTCAAATATCTTATTTTTAATGTATTAGAGTGCCATAAAGGTTGTCTAAAAATTTTACCCGGCCCCGTAAAATCAATCTGTTGCAGCTATTGCTATTGCAGTGTGGTTAATCTAAACATAGGGGTCATAATCCAAAAGAAAAGAATTCAAAAGAAAAAATTAAAGGCTGATGGATTTTTATGTGTATGTTGTTGTTGTTGTTTCTTTAACGTAACTATTAACTTCTGTAGGTTATGAATAAAATATGGTCATTCTGATAGTTTAATAAAATTTATTTGAGTTTCGTAAATCACCAAGCGACCCCTCGTCATTGTCCCGTGACCCCAGTGGGTCCCGACCCCCACTTTGGGAACCCCTGGCTTAGAGCACTGTCGCCTCACAGCAAGAAGGTCGCTGCTTCGAGCTCACCCAGCTGGGTCAGTTGGCATTTCTGTGTGGAGTTTGCATGTTCTCCCCGTGTTGGTGTGGGTTTCCTCCGGGTGCTTTGGTTTCCCCCACAGTCCAAACACATGCGCTATAGGTGAATTGAATAAACTAAATTGGCCGTAGTGTGTGTGTGCAAATGTGAGAGTGCATATGTGTTTTCCAGTACTGGGATGCGGCTGAAAGGACACCCACCGCGTAAAACATATGCTGGAATAGCTGGTGGTTCATCCCACTGTGGCGAACCCTACTAAATAAGGGACTAAGCCGAAGGAAAATGAATGAATGAATAAGATTGGAATGTTCTACATTGTTTAAAAAAAGCAACAACAACAAAAAATCTTAGGACATATGAATACATTATTTAGTGCCTAATAACATACTAAAATCAAAACCCATAATCGTTTTATTAAACAGACCTATTAACCCCTACATTTCAGATGTATTGTTTTTAATTAACTTTAACATACAAGTACTGTATTACATAGCTATTTCAAGTAACAGTAGTTTATAATGATTTACTATTTTTTTAAGATTTACTAATGAGATTTTATTGTGAAGTGTTTATTATGGTACTTTATAACCCTTTTGCAATTTAATTGGTTTAAAACATTTGTTTACTGTAAACATGTATATACCAGGGACGTGCGGTCAGGGGAGGCAGAGCAGACAGGGCCTCACCTGTCATCATCCTCTCCTGCCATCATGAAATGCATACTAATGATAAAATCAATATTTTTCCACAGATCTGTGCTAATGATGCAATTTCTCTATGATTCGAATGATTTCAATCATTTTTTGTGGTCAAAATCACTGTATTTTGCTTTTCTCCTGTTCAATTACAGCATAGGAAGCGAGGTGAGGCAGCCCGAGCTGGGCCTCTCATCAGATTGCGCAAACCCTTGCAAACTGGCTTGAGCCCGCCCCTTTTGCTCAGTCAGTGTATGCTACTAATGCTCTATTAAAATGTTTTTATACATTCTAGACATTTTAATTATGTGTCCTCACTTTCAATATAACATGTAATATATTCCACGTATGTCTATCACTTATTTAGTGTTAAAATCTGACATAAAGCCGCAGTGAAAAGACATGAGGTGAGGCAGGCAGCAGCTCAGCCACACTGAAGAGGCCTCACCTGAGCTCACAGTTATTCTTCGTGGTTGCACTACTTCTATGCGGTAAAGTTCGATAGGAGTATGTTTTGCTCTGACTGACTGCAAAAATATATCATATCAGCTCAAAAAAATCTCAAAATTGGACTTTCAATCAAAATGTGAATGAATAATGGGAGCTAAAGGACTCGCATCAAAGGATGGGACAGAAGATAACGCAATCATTTCAAAGTAATTCAAGTCATGTCAAGACTTCATTTACAAGTAACGTTACTGTAAAGGGAAGACCAGTGTGCGAATCCTGTGTGTGTGAATGATAAAGAGAGAGCGTGCGCATCTGCTATGGTTCTGTTTGTTTGTGTGTGTGTAAATGAGAAAGGGTGCATCCACTGTGGTGCTGTGTAGTCGCTTGTTATAGTTGTCTGTAGCATACAGCTGGGTGTTTTTGGGAGGCGTATTTAATCGCTTTACATTTTAAATACTTCCTTGGCCCAATATGTACCTGCCATGTGTATTGAAACAATGCTGATATGATATATGAAACACAATCAGTAGTTGGCAAGTATATCGGGTGGACTTGTTTGAACATTTGGACCTTTGACCTTGAAAGTGTCAGTGCCTCACCAGCCACTAACCTCACCGCACATCACTGGTATATAAAATAAAGAAACACACTAAGTATTTTTGGGGTTATTTTGCCCGTTGAAGTATTCTTTTTTACAGCTTTAGTCAATATTGTGACAATACCATCATGATAAACTCGTCAGCAACAAGAAAATTAGTTATCTTCATAAGCCTAATATGAGCAGAAATAATGTTTTGAAATTTATCTTGTACACGAACACACCTGCCATCTGTGTTATAATGGATCTCCATCACGGCTCCACTGTGGCCTTTAAGCGTGGCGTAGTTTTCACAGTCTCCATAGACATTCCACATCACTAGCAGAAAAACACAAAGCGAAGACAATTAATCAGTGGTGGAAAGAGGACTGAAAAATCATACTTAAGTAAAAGTACCATTACTTGGTTAAAGATGTAGTGCAAGTAGAGTAAAAGTATCTGCTGTAAATATTACTCAAGGTATGAGTAAAAAGTAGCTCTTTCAAAAGTACTCAAAAGTAGTAAGTATTACGCTGTAAAAAGCTGATGCATTTACATGTAAATTGTGGATGTGTAAACGTAACATTCTGTAGTGCATTTAATTATTGTCCAGCAGCCACATAACATCATAAGATGTTAATATCATGTTAGATTTAGGTCGTGATCTCAGGTGACACAAATTCAATGTCTAGCCAGGACAACGTTATTTTGATCTCCAATAACGACGTCAAATTCTGTTGATTTTAGGTTGTGTTAGAAAATCTAACGTCGAGCCAACATCTTAAACCAGCATCATATTGACGTCAAATACTGACATTTATTTGTCAGGTATGGCAACCAAAATCCAACTTCTGATAGGCGTCATAGTGGTAACGTCCACACAACTTCAAGCTGTAACATCATTAGACATTGATTTTTGGTTGATTTTAGGTTGGACTTTGGACATTGGCGTCGGCCTAACATCAACCCGATTTTAATTTCCAAACAAAATGCAACGTCCCCACAACGTTGGAGTACAACATCAATTTGACATCATGTAGACGTTTTATGCCTGCTGGTTGTTTTAAGGCCTTTTCGGTCAACATAAAGTACACATCTGTCATCCTTTCATCAGTGACCTGCATCTAAACAGTCACTGGGTCAATGTGTGCACAGATTTTGCCCATTTTTAATGCTTCCAAACTGTTTGCTGCAATTATAAATCACCCATGTCTTGAGGTTGTTCAGTATGAGGCGATTTAATTGGACAGGAATCACAGGACAAATTTTTCTAATCCCCATAGACAGGAAAAAATAGTGACTTCAGGTTGAAGGAAAGTAGTGGAGTAAAAGAACCAATACTGCACTAAAAATGTACTCAAAAGAAAGTAAATGTGCACATTTATAAAACTATTTAGTAAATTACAATTCCTGAGAAAAACTACTCAATTACAGTAGTTTGAGAATTTGTGATTTGTTACTTTACACCACTGCAATTAATACATCAACACATTATAAACTAGTCTAAAATTAAATATAACAAGGGCGAAGTGGTACAAAAAAACTGATGTGCATGTTGGTACAGCAGGGGGGAAATTAAATATAAAGCTTTTTTATAAATAATATTATACTAGATATTTTTCAAGACACTAGTATTCAGCTTAAAGTGACACTTAAAGGCTTAACTAGGTTATTTGGGCAAGTTAGAGTAATTAGGCAAGTCATTGTATAATGATGGTTTGTTCTGTAGACTATCAAAAACAAATAGTGCTAATAAAAACTGACCTTAAAATGGTTAAAAAAAATAAAAAACTGCTTTTATTCCAGATATAATAAAAAAAAGTAGGAAATACTGTGAAAAATTCATTGCTCTGTTAAACATCATTTAATTAAAAATTATTAAGGTCATGTCCATGTATTGCAAGCTAAGTTGATATGCTAATTATTGTGACAGGCCTATTTACAAATACAGGTAGCATTACAGCAATAGTAATTAATGGCGTGACTCACAGATGAGGCGGTCGTATCCAGAAGAGGCTAAAGTGGCTCCATTGGGGTGAAATTTGCAGCAGTAAACTTCACCTTCATGACCAGAGAGCAGCATTATAGGAGCCTGCAGACTGGAGCTGCGCGGCGGGCCCTGAACACACGAACACACACACTAATGTTTATGCAGGTGCTCACTGAAGGATGACGAAGCCCCCCCTGATTGTGCACTCAATATCCTTTGACTGCAGATGGCCAGGGGCTTATTTGATCCTATTCTCTCCTTTCTGAAGTGACAACCTTTATATATATATATATATGGTCTTGTGTAGAGAGTATAATAATATATATAGGAGCAATTCCAGCGTTATGGATGTGACATTTGCAGTAAAATCTCAAAACATAAATTGACAGAGAAAGTATGTGTTAACATTATATTGAAACATCTATTTTTATTTTCCAAAACAACTAACCACAGAGTTATGGAAGCAGAAAAATATCAATCTGTAAACATGTTTAATTTTTTAAATGAAAAAAATAAACATGCGTTATGGATGTGACCAAAAAAGGCTGCAAGTTTACTGTATACAACATACTTTGTAGAAATTCTGTGAATTAAACTGCACAACCCAGAAAAAACAATGCTAATCAACAGGATAAGAGTTGGCTCTCTATAAAACAAACATGATTGATTTTATATTTTTAAATTTATAAGAAAAAGCTTGGTTATGGATGTGACATCTCTCCGGTTTTATTATATAAAATTGCCACTTGTGTGACTTTTGTAAATGAAATATAATAGTTTGAAAACATTGACAGACATTTTTGAGTATTTCTAAAGCACTGTAAAATACAAGCCTACACAAAAAACGCAGAAATGGTTTCACTATTTTGGCGAAAACGTAATTCTTTTCATGGCAAGGTTTACATTTGCATGGAATTGCTCATATATATATACACACGCACGCACGCACGCACGCACGCACCTTTCTTACTATAATTATTGTTAATATAGACAAATTATAAAAAAAACAATTTGGGCTTCTGTTGAGAGGATATTTTTAGCAAATAAAAATAATGGCTACCATACATGTTAATTAATACATATTAACCAAATAACAAAAATAAACTGTATGAAGTAAAATAGTTGTGCAAAATGTGCTTTATAGGAAAAAAATAAAATAAAATACAAAAATATATAA
>CAIGQZ010001198.1:659908-695986 GCA_903798205.1 Danio tinwini | reverse complement strand
TATATATATATATATATATATATATATATATATATATATATATATATATATACACAAAATAAAACTTATTGACATATTAAAAGTCTCCATTTAAGAATCACAATGCAGCCATTTTTAAATCTTTATAGATTTTACATAATTTATGACTGTTTTACCCATTCATCAGTAATACATTTTTTATTTAAATAATTTTAATAATTTAAAATGTAATAAAATTCATTGTGATCACTCAATAATTACAAATCAGAATTGACACATGTTATGCTGAATGCAGATTAATCATTTTTTAATCTCTTTTTTTTTACCTTTTTATTTATTATCTAGTTATTTCGAAATATTAAAGTAAAAATTTTCATTTAATATGCTTTTTATGAAAATAAATAACTTTTTGTACATAACCAATTTTCACATTCATAAACAATGTTATGAGTTTTCAATTACAAATATCAAGCATTACGGTTTCGATGACTGTCGGTTAAATCTGACTGCATGTAGACAGTGTTATAGACCCTCTGAAAACATAACCTAAAAACATCAACACTTGTTTTATTTAACATTTGTGAGCCTGGACCACATAGAGGTAAAGTTGGTTTTATATTCACACATTCGTTCAGTGACAACTTGTGACACACTCCCTATATTGTTTACCACGGCACTTTGAGTATTCGGTCTGAAATAACCTGCAAGTATGAGTTGAAAACAACATGAACACTGTTTAGTTGACTGTGAACTATGTTGTACTTTGATAGTCATTGGCTGCTAATATGATTTCGCTATTTAGAGTTAGCAAATAATACTTTTATGAAATTATATTATTAAGAGGAAAGTCTGAATATGCAAATATAAAACCAACTTTACCTCTATCTTGGACCACAAATTGCACAGATTCCAGAGTTTCAAATAGTTGAGTTGTTCTCACCTATTGTCCATATCATAACAAACTACATATCAACAAAAAGCCTATTTATTTATCTCTCAGATGGCATATAAATATCAATTCCCAACTTATGACTGATTTTGTGGTTCAGGCTTACATTTGTACACCTGATTGTTTTTTAATTTTTTTTTACATTCCCTGGCACTATTTGTTATTTCTGTCTGCTGTGTTTTTAAATTGTTCAATAACAGCATTAGAGCAGGTGTGAGCATGCGTTATGTTGATGTTGTTTATTCAATAAAACATGCTAAAATTCGCCATGCAAACTACAGAGTCGCAGTGAATCACATAGAAGCACTCGTTCAAAAGATTCGACTCAGTGGGATGAATCAAAATCCCCAAAAGTAGATCATTTAATATTTTGAGCCAGTATTTCCCTCATATTTGAGTTTCTTTCAGTCTCACCATAGCGGAGAGCTGTTGGGATTGTGCTGCGGCGACCAGCTCCGTCCGGGGCCTCTTCACTCCTGCGGGAACAACCGCCATATCCGCCGCACGCTTCTTCGGTTCGATCATTGCTATGAAAATGCCTCAAATTTCTAGAATAAACGAAGAGTATGTCAAAGCAATCCGCTTATTTTCAATGAATGAGGTTTTCGAGATACCCTCCACCTTCGAGCTACACACGCTCGTCGAGTGAAACACATCCGGTAACAAGAAGCGTAGTGATTCGCTTGCACTTGAATAACACGATATTATTGGTTACTGTAGAGCTGTGAACCGGAAGACAACGCAGTCGTGTTTAATCCAAACCAAACAGTAGTGTGTGCTTGTACTGCTGTTGCAGATGTATTTACATTTTGCGTTGTGATGTTTTGTTGTATATTAAAGAGTGACGCAGCGGACGGGCTTTACTTTAGATAAAAATTTGGATTTAAACCGCGGAGGATTTGGGACGTTTATGGTTCAGTGTGCTTGAAGATTGTTTACAAATTGCAGCAAAGTGTTGTCGACCTCAGCACATCTGGTAAGTTCAGTTCTTTTGGTATTTTTTTTATTTTAATATATCACGAGTTCACATAAACACTTATTGATCTGTCAAACACGAAAATAAAAGAGTAAAATTAAATTTACCATCATTTACCACCAACATTTGATTTAGTGTAATAATAGTTTCATTCATTCATTTTCTTTTCGACTTAGTCCCTTTATTCATCAG
The DNA here is from genome assembly GCA_903798205.1 of Danio tinwini. Taxonomy (NCBI): domain Eukaryota; kingdom Metazoa; phylum Chordata; class Actinopteri; order Cypriniformes; family Danionidae; genus Danio; species Danio tinwini. The sequence continues at coordinate 693,890 of CAIGQZ010001198.1, read as the reverse complement.
GGGTCGCCACAGCGGAATGAACCACCAACTTATCCAGCATATGTTTTACATAGCGGATCTCTTTCCACCTGCAACCCAGTACTGGAAAACATTCATACACTCATCCACACAAGGGTGCGAATTACAGACGGGTTTGAGTGGGTCAGACCCCTCTAATTAATGCTTGATCCCCCTGGAGGACGTCAACACAAGATGTTTGGGGGGGTGGGGTCTGCTCTTTAATAGTTAATTTTTTTTGCTCTGATCTGTATCTTATTCATTCATTTTGTTTTTCAGCTTAGTCCTTTCATTAATCTGGGGTCACCACAGCGGAACGAACCGCCAGCATATCTAGCACGATTTACGCAGCGGATGCCCTTCCAGCTGCAACCCATCTCTGGGAAATCTGTATCTTATATAATATTAATAATAAAAATAATAGATAACTTAGATATACAAATGACCACCCCTATAATATTTCATACCATTGTGAATGCATGTTTGCTCCAAAAAATTTTAATTCAGCGTTTTGAAACCAGCAAATCTAGAGCACTAACAGACAGCGTAAGGGTTCACAAAACATGTTTCTTGTAAAATAGCCATTTGTACTGTTGGTGTCTGTAAAACTAGATGCATCATTTGTATTTTTATTATACACTTGCACATGGAAGTTGAACATTAAAATAAAAAATATGTGCAATCACAAATGTCATTGAGAACCACTCAATATCCCTCAAAACACTGAAAACATTATAACAAGTTTGATTAATAGATTAGATGTAATTTAATTAAATATATACATTTGGTTCACTGAGGCATATTACTGAACATAATCAAAAAACTAAACCCCCCTAATTCACACTCGTACACTACAACCAATTCAGTTTATTCAATTCACCTATAGCGAATGTGTTTGGACTGTGGAGGAAACCGGAGCACCCGGAGGAAAACCACGCCAACAAAGGGAGAACATGCAAACTCCACACAGAAATGCCAACTGGCCCAGCCTGGACTCGAACTAGCAACCCTCTTGCTGTGAGGCGACAGTGTTACCCACTGAGCCTCCGTGTCGCCCATAATAGTTCATGTCTCCAAAGACATGCGGTACAGGTGAATTGGGTAGGCTAAATTGTCCGTAGTGTATGAGTGTGAATGAGTGTGTGGATGTTTCCCAGAGATGGGTTGTGGCTGGAAGGGCATCCGCTGCGTAAAATTGTGCTGGATAAGTTGGCGGTTCATTCCGCTGTAGCGACCCCAGATTAATAAAGGGACTTAAAGCCGGAATATTGCATTTAAATTTTACTTAAAATCTTTACGCTGTGCTAAACACACATCAAACCATTATGTTTTACCACTATGCCTGGAAAACATATTTTTAATAATTAAAAAATGACTATATCAATACTTAGTCTTTACAGTTCATTACAGGTCAGAATTAGTATGCTGTTTCATAAATGTATATCATTTCATATAATTTTAAACTAAACTAATTTTGATGTAGGAAACAAAATAGGACATCTCATCTTAGACCGAGATTTACTTGAATCATTTGTTTTATACTCCAGCATGAGCAGATACTAAAATTAATTACTGATTCGGGCTGCACGATATTGGAAAAAGCTGACATCTGCGATAAATAGTGCGATATGAATACAGGGTCATCAGATGCCTTCAATAATTCTATTTGGAAAGTGTCCATTAATTCAGATTTGCTTTATGGCTTTGTCAGAAAGTATTCAGGGGCAGAAATTGGAACAAATCAAATGTAAAAACGCTGCATCCTCTTCATTGTATACATAATAAAATAAAATGTATCTTTATTAACCATTTAACAGGCATCGCAACCACCTGGTCGACCTTTTATCCATAGGCTATCATTATTATTTAATATTGTTCAATGCAAGCGTGGGGCAAAAATAATTTTCAAGGAGTGCACCTTAAAGGGTTAAAGGGTTGTGCCTGAATGCTTTAAAGTTAAACCACAGGTCTCAAACTCGATTCCCGGAGGGCTCTCCACAGTTTTGCTCCAACCCTATTCTAACACAGCTGATCCAACTAATCAAGGTATTCAAGACTAGACTATTAAGCAGGTGTGAGTTGGAGGTAGTTGGAGCTAAACTGTGCAGAGCTGTGGCCCTCCAGGAATTAAGTTTGAGACCACTGATTTAAACTCTTGAAATGTTCATACAGCCACAGGCCTTAAAAACACAGGCAGATTTCCACTTTAATAAATATACACCCTGATCTTACGAGGAAACGTAGCTATTTAACGTTTTGTCAGTTTAGTGTATGAATTTGTACGAGTCATACAAATATGTACGATTTTAAAAAGGAGGCATAACACCCAAACACACCCCTAAACCCAACCGTCATTGGGGGATTAGCAAATCGTACTAAATTGTACAAATGAGATCGTATGAATTCATACGAATTAGCCACTAGTTACAAATTGTTGTGAGATTGTGTTGAAAATGAAATACATGGCTTCTGGGCAACTATAAACCCAAATCAACATTACATATCCTGCGATATGTGACTATTGCAGATGCACACATTTCGATATCGATGCCGAAACGATATATTGTGCAGCTCTATGACGAACAAATGATAAACCTGATCGTGTACCTGTGCAGGTGTGATGGCAGAGGAGCATATGAGAGAGCCGGTCGGTCTGGATGGACTACCGCCAATGTACAGCATCCTAAAGGGAGAGGTCAGATCTGAGCAACTCAAAATCACCATATTATATACTGAAATTGACTGATTTATTCACTTTTGTTGTCTTCTTTTATCTTTAGGTAGTTTCAGTCACTGCATACGGAGCATTCGTTAAGATTCCAGGATACAGGAAGCAAGGTAAAGCTGGAAAAAGACTTCTTTTAGATTTTAGGAGCATGTATTTTTAATGTTTATTTGTGTTTGCACAATCAGGTCTGGTTCATAAGAGTGAGATGTCGGCCTGTCGGGTGGAAAATCCTGCTGAAATAGTAGATGTAGGAGAGCAAGTGTGGATTAAAGTCATTGGCAAAGAGGTATGCTTAATGTAAATGTATGCAAATGTACTTATAAATATGATGTTATATTATTTTAAATGATTAAAAAAGGTAACACTTTACAATACGGTTCCATTAGTTAATGTATTTATACTAATATAAGTAAACAATGAACAACGCATTAATTACAGTGTTTATTAATTTAGCTAATGTTGGCTAATAGAAAATACAGTTCGTTGTTAGTTCATGTTATATCAGTGCACTAACTAATGTTAATAAACACAACTTTAGGTTTTAATTATGCATTAGTGAATAATGAGCTATGATTAGGGCCAGATAGATTCTGTGGACGTTTTTTGCTGTTCCTGCAGAGAATTTTGTAAAAGTATTGTAATTTAAAACTTTATATATGAAGTAAAAAATTATAGCTTTTTAACTTTTATTTAATGTTTACAATGCAAATCCATCTAGATCCACTTATTTTGTAAACAAAGCAAGTCTCTCATATAATACATCTACCTAAAGACAGAAAACATTACACACTGTATTGTAAATAAATCAAATAAACACTTTCATATTAGTCAATAATAATACTGAAATTAATTTAAAAACTGAATAAATATACATTTACACAAGTAAAAAAAGACTCAAATGATGGGCTAAAAATCTGCACGAATCTGCAGATTTCTGCGGGCGCAGATTCCGTGTGGCCCTAGTTAAGATTAATAAATGCTGTAAACGTATTGCTGATTATTAGTTGGTTTTATTTGTAAATACATTAACATTACAAAAAAAATCTGTGAAAAATGTATCATAGTCTTTTTTTTTTTATCAAAAATTAAATAAACGGACAGCTAAAAAGATGATCTTACTTAAACAGAAATCTCCAGAGGCTCTGTGTTATCAGAGATGGTTAAACGAATTGCTTTATGCCATTTAAATGAAACAACTACGTCTTAAAAGACTTTTAAGACTCTTGGGAATTTAGCATTTTAAGTTTGTAAATCCTCATCTTTATTTCTAACCTATGTATTCACGACACTGGCTTTGTAAAAATGTGAGTATTGTCATCTCTTGCTTATATGTTTATGCTGCATATGTTAAATAAAATATAATAAAGAAACTAAATAAACAGGACACATGACCAATATATTGTTGAATACATAATTTAAATCATGCTTTTTACCTTTCGTCCACTATTAGATGAAAGATGATAAAGTCAAACTGTCCTTTTCCATGAAGTCTGTCAATCAAGGCACTGGGAGAGACTTAGACCCCAATAACGTTATAGCAGAGTAAGTGGATTTATGAGAAATGTCATTTTAGCAAAACAAGTACTACTACTCATAAAGTGCTATAATCAATATTGTCTGCACAGACAGGATGAACGTCGCCGCAGGCAGTTCAGAGATCACAGCGGGCAGAGGATCACACTGGAGGCCGTCCTGAACACCACATGCAAAAAGTGTGGCTGCAGAGGTACGAACGTGACCCAGATTCAATGAACGTCAGACACTGGAGCCTGCTGCAGACTACTGCATTTTATCATAAACTAAACTTGTTCCAAACCTGCTTGAGTTTCTCTCTTCTGTTCAACACAGATGAAGATATTCTGGAGAATGCTGAATGAAAAAGCCATTATGTATTTATTTCCAGACACTAGGTTCAATAACAACACAAGACAAACATATCAATACAAACCACACAATATACATTCAAGAGTTCACACTTAGCTGATGATTGATAATAAAAACGTGTTTGGCATGCTGTCCCGGGAGAGAGCCCTGAGCTTATGAGATTCTCGAGCCCTGGGCTCCCTCCTGTTTGCAGGGCGAGAGGGGAGTTTGAGCTCAGGTAGATCTTGATAAACTCCCCCGGCTTATTCTAGCTGAATGATGGATATGGATGACTGAGGAGAGGTGTACTTGCTTAGTGCTTGACTATAGTATCAATTTTGTGTGTTCAATTTACTTAGGGTGCGAGTTATTTGGACTGTGGGAGGAACCTGGGGGAAAACCCACGCGAGCACGGGGAGAACAAGCAAAACTTCACACAGAAATGTCGTCTGGTTTTGTAGGGACTTAAACCAGCGGCATTCTTGCTGTGAGGCAACAGTGCTAATCACTGGGCCGCCGTGTCGCCTATCTGAAAAGGAGGGAAAGTAGAGGTGGGTGGGTTCTTCAAGACGAAGATATTGAGATAAGAAACTCTGGTTATTTATAGTGAGTTAGAAGTCGTCTGATTGGATAATCGATCATGAGCTGATGCTGGAACAGCTGAGTTGTTTATACATAAACTTCACTTTAAAAAGACAGTTATGCCAATACGTCCTCAAAGGTGACTGATAACTAGGGCCAGACGGAATCTGCAGACGGTTTTTGCTATTTCTGCAGAGAATTTTGGTAAAAATCTGTGGATTTCTGCGGAAAAATTTTGGGAGTATCATAACTAAAACCTTAATATGTGAAATAAAAATAATACCTTTTAAACTTTTATTTAATGTTTAAAATGCAAATCCAATTAGATTCACTTTATTTAGTAAACAAAGCAAATCTCTCGTATAATATATCTACTAAAAGACAGAAAATATTACTGTACAAACTGCATTGTACATAAATCAGATAAACATTTTCATATTACTCAATAATATTACTGAAGTTAATTTAAAAACTGAATAAATATAGATTTACACACATTTACTCAAGTAAATAGACAGAATTAATGATGGGCTAAAAATCTGCAGAAACCTGTGGAATTCTGCGGAAAGTCTGCGGAATTCTGCATGCGCAGATTCCGTGGGGCCTACTGATAACCAGTGTTGTGCTAGTTACTGAAAAATAGTAACTAGTTACAGTAACTAGTTACTTCAATCAAAAAGTAACTCCATTACTTTGTCGATTACTACACCAAAAAGTAATGCTTTACTGTTAAAAAGTAATTTGAGTTACTTTTCCAAAGAACATTTTTAATGCTCTCATTAATACTTCAGTGCTGTATGGAGAATACACTGTCGATCAGCTTCAGTTTTAATTCATTTGCATTCTCACAACTAAAACACAAGACAGACTTAATTAGCGTTTAAAAATTACTTGTTGTTTAAGTCAGACCAGCAGTACAAATGAAAATCTTCAAGCAGTCAGTAATGGGGTAGTTCACCCAAAAATGAATATTTAATTCTCATTTACTCACAATGTTGTGGTTTAGACCACAAAAAGGCTCATTCTAAGTAATGGAAGTGAATAGTGACCAGCTTAAAGCCAAAAAGATGCATGATATCATAAAATGTGCCATGAAGCTGGATTAGCTAGACCTACCATGCAAAAATCCTATCCATAAGGGGTTTAAACACAGTTGTGTGTGAATATAATCAGCTTCTAATGGTAAGAATTAATGAATTCTATTTTTTATAATCATGCTTTATTAAAACAGTCTGCAGAAACACTTCGATTGACATTCTCCCTTTACACGTGTCATCAGAGGGGAAAGCCCCATACATTAGTGACCATCTCTCCCTCATTAGTATAAACAGCCCTGAGTGAGAACCATTAGAGTTTTATATCTGCTACGTAGCTCCGCCTTCTTTTGAAAAGAGCACAGTCTCATTTGAATTTAAAGGTGCAGTATGTAAGTTTGACATCCAGTGGTTGAACTAGGTATTGCACTCCTGGATCAAAACAAGCGTGGGTTGCCAGATTGAGTACAGGAGTGAGTGATTTAAACTGCGTTATAAATAAAAGCAACGACACACGATAGAGGGAATATTTTCCATATTAAAATGAGTTTTTGTACTAACCAACACCCCAAATTGATATATTAGAAACTGCTTCTATTTCTCACAGCTGAACATGTGAAACTCCTGACAGTGGTCACCTCAGGTAAACCTCATGTGCTTTATTCAGTGCTAAATGCTAACAATGAGAGTTTGAATGCCATTTTACAGGACATTTATTGCCATATACTGAAAGCAGCAGCAGATAGTTCACCTCAGATCTTAAAAATACAAGATCTTTGGAACTAAACACTTATGAGTGATTCAGCATCTACATTTAATGATGTTAAAGAGGGTTAACATGTATTAAATAGATTATAAACCTTACCGTTTCGTAAGTGAGTGCATTTTCTGTGCTTCTGAATGGCTGTATTTAAATTTCTGTCATGTTTCATCTGGTGCAAACAGCCAAATTGCTCATCACTGAGTATCTCATCACAGCGTGTTGTTAGGACACGCGGTTACAATGTAACCTGCTCACCTAATGTTTACGTTCGTAATATTTATATTATTTGCTAATTAATAACCTCATGTGGAACTGAATCGGTCTCATTTCGACATCTGATACTGACCTTTTCTGTCACGGACGCATGCTTTCAGAGCCTTTCTGAATGAATGAATGAATGAATGAAATACTCTGTTTTCCAACAAGGCAACCCGGGGTGCTGAATTATAATTGGCTAAACTGGCATTGTGCAGGTTAAATTGACCCAAACAAAGACCATTTGGAAACACCATTTTCAAAGCAGAATATCTGACTTCAGCATTGTTTTTCAGTTAAACAAGTGTGTTCACTTGGGATGTTTCTTAAATATCTGCACACATATTATGCTATTTTTGTGCTTTAGATATTTTTCAAGATACTAGTATACAGCTTAAAGTGGCAAGTTATGGTAATTAGGCAAGTTATTCTATAAGGCCCCATTTACAATGTCAGGTCTTGATGCCCAATTCTGATTTGTTGCCTATATCTGAATTTTTCTGTCCGTTTACACGTTCTTTTAATTGTAACCCATATCCGATTCATGCATTTACACTTGCCATACAATTTACGACGTCATGCATGCATAAAGGTGGGGTTATCAAACATTATTTGTGTGGTATTTTAGGGTAAAACTTCCCACACACACAATCTAGGGACATCAGAAACTTATTTTACATCTTGAAAAAAGGGGAATAATAGGTTGAACATGTCATAGCCATCAATGTTCAAAAAGTTAGGAGCGACAGTTAGAACAGCTGTTAGGAGTGTGTTTAATAAATAATGACACACTTGTCTGTTTGCATGTAAGGTCACTTTGCCAAGGACTGCTTTTCTCAGCCTGGACTGCAGTACAGCTTACTTCCAGAAGAGGAAGAGGAGGAGCCGCCAAGCACCCAGAACACCCAATCAGAGCCCCAGAAACGTAAAAAGGTACACAGACCAACACACACCCCTCTGACGCCTAAATGATTGCACCAGATGACAAGCTGCCTGATCTGCTGTTGTGTAACCCTGCCCTGGTTTGACTTGTTGCCAACCTTTGCAATAGTTCTCTGTTGGAGACACCTTCATCTGCCTTTCATTTACAGTTGAAGTCAGAATTATTAGCCCTCCCTGTATGTTTTTTTCCCCCATTTTCTGTATAACGAGCACATTTCTAAACATAATAGTTTTAATAACTCATTTCTAATAACTGATTTCTTTCATCTTTGCCATGATGACATTTAACTAGGTTAATTAGGCAAGTTATGGTAATTAGGCAAGTTATTTTATAAGGCCCCGTTTACACTGTCAGGTCTTGATGCCCAATTCTGATTTGTTGCCTATATCTGAATTTTTCTGTCCGTTTACACGTTCTTTTAATTGTAACCCATATCCGATTCATGCATTTACACTTGCCATACAATTTACGACGTTGTGCATGCATAAAGGTGGGTTTTAGCATCTGTGCCACACTAGCCACGATGGAAGAAATTGTCTTGCTTTTAGCCCTGTGAAATATGCGAAGTTCACCCAACTTTAAAATGATTTTGAGGCGGAGGAGGAGGGAAAGGGCCGTCATCGCAGCTTGCGCCTATGGTTTATACATGGTGTCCTCCACCATTCAGAGAAATTTATGGGTACGAGAGAGATGTCAGGTCTGGTGGGAGCAAATTGTGGCGGGCTTTAATGAGGAGCAGTGCGTCCGAAATTTTAGGTCGAGCACACACACCCTCTTCCTTCTACGTCATTGTTACGCCCCGTGTGGCTCGGAGGATGAAAAAGGGCTTAACATAATTGACAACCCAATATTTTTAAGAATTCTCCTGAGACAATAGCTGCTATGAATCGACACAGACAACGACGTGGCAAAAAAAAGGGGTTCGCTTTATTACAATAGAGATAAATGAAAAGAATATTTATTCATTCATTTTCTTGTCAGCTTAGTCCCTTTATTAATCTGGGGTCGCCACATCGGAATGAACCGCCAAGTTATCCAGCAGGATTTTACGCAGCGGATGCCCTTCCAGCCGCAACCCATCTCTGGGAAACATTCACATACTCATACACTACGGACAATTTAGCCTACCCAATTCACCTGTACCGCATGTCTTTGGAGGAACACCCGGAGGAAACCCACACGAACGCAGGGAGAACATGCAAACGCCACACAGAAATGCCAACTGACCCAACCCAGCCGAGGTTCGAACCTGCGACCCAGCAACGTTCTTGCTGTGAGATGACAGCACTACCTACTGCGCCACTGCATCACCAAAAGAATATTTAAATCACCCAAAATATATTTACAAATGTGTACAATAAATGCAAAATAAATTAAACAACCTGATAGAGGGAAGGAAAAATAAGCGGTGCCAAATCAAAGACAATAACAAAATAAACACCCGCTTACTAATCTCTCCCCCACCTTTAAATAACTGAAGACAAATATGTAAATAATAAAAAAAACATCTTCGGCGTCACACGCCCCTTACTCAACTGCACTCACTGGAACAAACATACATAGAGTAGCACCCGCTTCTGACCTAGTGGATTAACAGAGAATCAACTACATGTGTGTAAAAATGTAAGTCACGTGACATCACTTTCACTTCCCTTTTAGTAGATTCAAGCAAGTTTAGTATGGGACGTTCTGAACAGATGTACAACTCAATCTTAAAGCGAACCAGAGAACAGGACAGGCACAAATGTCACACAGAAACACACAGCAGCAACAAGAGACAAGAATCCGCCCTCTAATCTGGTCCGAGTCGTCACTGGATCGCTTAAATAACCCCCATCCTCTTCTGATTGGTCCACTCGGGAGAACTCAGTGAGCCAATCGGAAATCCTAGATTTCAGAAGAACAGCAGACAGCAAATAAAAACAGAAAGGGGAGGAGGAAACAACAGAGCAACACCCCCAGGCATGTAGCAGTCATTAAACCACAGAGAAGTACCACACTGTTGCAAGTGTAATGACGTACAAAACGGAATGCCTCAATAAATCCGATCTGCCTGTTTACATGAGTCTCATATCCGATTTATATCTGATTTATTTCCACATATAAAGGAGGCCTGAAATCGATCTCTGGATATCCAAATGCATGCATGTTTTTTTCATGTTTATGCAGTCAGAGAACAGATCTGATCTGTGTCACCTATGAGCAAAAATTCTGAATTGGGTCACATTTAACTGGCAGTGTAAACGGGGCCAAACAGTGGTCTGTTCTGTAGACAATCAGGAAAAATATTGCTTAAAGGGGCTAATAATATTGACCTTAAAATGGTTTTAAAAAAAATTTAAAACTGCTTTTATTCTTGCTGAAATAAAACCAATAAGACTTTCTCCAGAGGAAAAAACATTATAGGAAATACTGTGAAAAATTCCTTGCTCTGTTAAACAACATTTGGGAAATGTTTCAAAAAGAATTCACTAATTTTCACTTGAAGTGTACATGCACATGACGACTCTGTTTTCACGCAGGAAAAGAAGGCAAAGAAAGAAAAGAAGAAAAAGAAAGACAGAAAGAGGGAGAACTCCTCATCTGACAGCAGCGACGAAGATGCCAAACGACCAAAACATTCACACACACACTCAGAAAAGAAGAAGAAACACAAGAAACACAAACACAAGTCAAAGTGATTTCGGTTTGAATGGTAAGAAATGCATAGACCATAGGTCTCAAACTGGATTCCTGGAGGGCTGCAACCCTAATCAAACACAGCTGATCCAAATAATCAAGGTGTTTGAGACTACTAGAGACTATTAAGCAGGTGTGGTGGTGATTGGAGCTAAACTATGCAGAGCTGCAGCTCTCCAGGAATTACGTTTGAGACCAATGGCGTAGAAGGATTCAGTGCAGACGTGTTATATATCCTTTAGTTAACACTGGGAACTTTTCACTTTCATTAGGACAAATGCAAGCAGGATATTGGTCCATATATGGTATAAAAAAAGCATAGTGTTTAAACCATTCACACACACATACAAACACACGCAGTCAGGAAAAAAAAACACAAACGTAAGTCAAAAGGATTTCTGTTTGTGAATAACTTGTGCATGTATAGCAATGGAAAAACATTAAATGACCACTTGGAAAGTTTCAGTTTCTTTGGATTTACAATTTATAGTTGTGTGTTTCAGTAAATTTGTTGTTTGTTTTGTTCTAGAAATGACTTATGACTTTATTTACTATCAAATAAAAAATATATATTACTAATTTAGAGCATATAATTATCTTTTATCAAAATTATACACAAAAAGATGCATGTTTTGAGACGTTGTTATATTTATTTTTTAGAAAATACTAATATTTTATATTCAAAACTGTTAAGAAATAAATATTTGGTGGCATATCCACAATTCTAAATAAGGGGTGCCCAAACCTTTTTGTGCGAAGGGCCAAAAACCAAATGTTGTTGATAGCCGCGGGCCGAAGATAAATATACCAAACTATTTTACATTAAACTTGCCATGGGTGATTTCCTAATTCATATTATTTTTTCCTAATATAAAAAAATAAATAGAAACTTTACTTTGAATCTTATTAACTAATGCCATATAACTTTTTAAATAACATATTCCAATAAAAAAATTAAAACAAACAAGCATATTTATAAATTCTGATTAGTCAAGCAGAATCTCCCTTTGCCTTAATTCACTCATCGAAGTCTCTGCATTATCCTCTATCTATTGTATGTACATTTTAAACTAAATCTGATTACAACTCACACAGGCTCACCAAAATTGGACAATAGAAGATTGTAAAAACGTTGCCTGGTCTGATGAGTCGATTTCTTCTGAGAAATTAAGATGGTAGCGTCAGAATTTGACAACATGAAAGCATGGATCCATCCTGCATTGTATCAATGGTTCAGGCTGCTGGTGGTGGTGGTCTAATGGTGTGGAGGATACTTTTTTGGCACACTTAGGGACCATTAGTACCAACTGAGTATCGTGTCAACGCCACAGCCAACCTGAGTATTGTTGCTGACCATGTCCATCCCTGTATGACCACAGTGTACCCATCTTCTGATGGCTACATCCACCAGGATAACACACCATGTCATAAAGCATGAATCATCTCAGACTGGTTTCTTGAACATGACAATGACTTCACTGTACTCAAATGGCCTCCACAGTCACCAGAACTCAATCCAATAGAGCACCTTTGGGATGCGGTGGAATGGGAGATTTGCATCATGGATGTGCAGCCGACAAATCTGCAGCAATTGCGTGACGCTATCATGTCAATATGAGCCAAAACATCTGAGGAATATTTCCAGTACCTTGTTGAATCTATGCCACAAAGGATTAAGGCAGTTCTGAAGGCAAAAGGGGACCAACCCAGTACTAGTAAGGTGTACCTAATAAAGTGGCCAAGAGTGTATATCAGTGCATTGAACCACATTCAGCATTTAGTGTGATAAAGGGATAGTTCACCCAAAAATGAAAGTTTACACACTATTTGCTTTACCTCTAGTCGCTCTTAACCTTTTGAGTTTTTGTTTAACTCAAGAAGATATTTCGAAGAATGTTAGAAACCAGTAACCACTGACATTCATAATAAGAATAACAAATACTATGGAAGTCAATGTTTACCAGTTACCAGAGTTCAACAAAGACAAACGGTTCTGGAAAAAGTAAAAGTTGATTTAATGACAGAACTGGTGAACAGTGCAGTTCATTTACAGACCACTGGTGTCGCTATAAACACTTTCTGAATTCTTACATGTGTGAAGGTTAAAAAGGTGCACTGTGCAACCTCAGTATGGCCCTTCACCCAGAAACACACGCACACAAGACCATGAGCTCGATTTAGACCTCATCAACGTCACCCAGCAGACACTGGAACATGCTTAAATTAGAAAGACCTCACGGAAATATTACAGCAGGTCACGCTTGGGGCTTTAAAAATAATAAACACACACACACACACACGGTCCAGTGCACTGGAGCGCTTGATGGAAATATTGACACATTAAATTGCACAAGATGAATTTGGAGCAAAAGTCATATTTATTGTAGACCAAATGCGTATTTATAATAACACTGACTGCCGGGCATGTCGTACACCCAGAAATACAAGATCATATACAGAAATCTGGAGGTTTGGAAGTTGGAATTTATTCAGTGTTTGGGAAACGGTGCAAAGGACAGCATGAACACCACAGAAAAACCACTGGACATGTACATAACCATTGATCAGGACGGATTGAGGCTGAGCTTTCCCCTTTATTCTGCTTTTATGTAGTGTCGTGTGGAGACGACGTCGCCAAGTGTCAACGTCTGTTAATAAAAGAGAGAGGTTTGTGTGTTGATATACATGCATTCAGCAGTCAAACACCCATAAATATTGCTGAAAGTAATCACTAAATGGGCAGCAGAAATCTTTTAGCTATAGAGTGCATCACTTTTTCAGCATTCAAGCTTTGAAGACTTGTGAAAACTGGAGTGAAGCGGTTTCAATTTACTAGAACTTCTATGTTATCCTGCTTTGACACAATCTACACTCTAAAAGCACTATAGACATAAAGAGGAATTGAATTGATGGTTCTGGAGGTATTTTCTCATTCATTTTTCCCATAAAAAAGTTTATTTTAAAGATTTATAACTCATTGATGCAAGCAAAAAGGAGAATCACAGCATTATAAACGGTGATTTGAGACGGAGTATAAGAAAACAAGGCAAAATGACAAATTTCAAGGCTATAAACTTAGCATAGTGAATCACAATCAATTTGGAAACAACTGGCACCGTTTACACTGCCAGGTCTTGATGCCCAATTCCTATTTGTTGCCCATATGTGATTTGTTTCTGTCCGTTTACACGTTCTTCTAATTGTGACCCATACCAGATTCATGCATTTACACTTGCCATACAATTTACGACGTCATGCATGCGTAAAGGTGGGTTTTAGCATCTGCGCCACGATGGAAGAAATGGTCTTGCTTTTAGCTCTGCGAAATATGCGAAGTTCGCCCAACTATAAAATGATTTTGAGGTCGGAAAAGGGCCGTTATCACAGCTTGCGCCTATGGTTTATATATGGTGTCCTCCACTGACTCATCTCCCCACAGGGCAAGAAGTCAAGTAACTTCTGCCGTGGACCACTGACTAGGCATAGGTCGGTATAAGATTCTGACGGTATGATAACCTTGGATAAAAATATCACGGTATTGCGATCACTGCTCTAAAGTATATTCTTTTTAAATGTCTTTTTTTTCCCCTTTGAAAACAAAAGATTTTATTTTTTGAAAGATTTATAATATTTTGGAGCAGTAAACATGTCAGGCTAAATAATGAATTTGAATCATAGACATCTGCTGTCTTCATTAGTTTCAAAAACACTGATTTCTTTACAATTTAAAATGGCATCTTTAGATATGTTTTCTGCTGGAGATACTGTTGTCTTAAAAAAAAAAAAATCGTACACATACCTTAGGAATGGTATTACAGAAAATTTTGGCGGTTTTAAAACCTTGCCTTTTCCAAACTGCTCTATACCTTGAAAACGGTTATCGTCCCATGCCTACCACTGACCACTTTCCTCCTCCATGTTTCCTTTGTTGTTGTTGTTGTTGTTTACAGGGTTCTTACAACTTTTCCAACTTCAAATTCCAGCACTTTCAATGTGCATTTTTAAGCTTTTCCAGCACCTAACAACCACTGTAATTTATGTTTACTGAATATATGCTGTATGTACTATTTCACATTTAAATGCAGTGTGATATTTAAAAAAAAAAACAATATGGCATTTCGACTTAAAGTGTTGAAAAATGAGCTAACACTCAGATTGTGTTTGGGTGTAGTACCAAACTTTCATGACCAGTCGTTTATATTTCATGTCCATTGCCATTCAAAATTCTTGTAACAAATTAAATCCTTATGAGTCCCAGAATATTCAACAACTTTAGGCACTCGCACAAATGCTCCCAAATATATTTTGAGCTCGCACAGCTAAAACTTCGGGTACATACGCAACCAAAACGGCAATTTCGAGTCCTGCAATTTCCAATTCAAGCAGGTTCAAGCACTTTGTCCAAAATCCAAGCACTTTTCTAACCTTGAAAACACTAGATTAAAAATCAAGCATTGTCCAGGATTTCAAGCACCTGTACGAACCCTGTGTTTACCGCGTCAACGTCTCCACACATGCTCTTCCTTCTACGTCATTAAACCGTGGAGAAGTACCACATTGTTGCAAGTTTAATGACGTACAAAATGGAATGCCTCAATTAATCCGGGTAAAGTCTAGATCGGATATGCGGCCGGCCAGAAGTGCAATATGCACATCAATATAGCATTTTTTTTACACTGTATAACAATAATTAATATATTTACTGTATTGTGACAGTTGGGTTTAGCGTTGGGGTGGGGAAAGGCATAAAAAAAACTATTTATTGGGTAATTTAATATATAACATAAATAATACTCGGTACAACTACTGTTTTTACAGTACTGTGACAGTTGGGTTTAGGGTTGGGAGTAGACTTTAATAAAATACAATAAATGAGAAATTTATTAAATAATATAAATAATTATCTCTCGTTAACTTCCGGCCTCAACCATATCCGATCGAGCAACAACCATAAATCTGATCTGCCCGTTTACATGATAGTCGCATTGTCACATATCCAATTCTTATCTGATTTATTTCCACATATGAAGGAGGCCTGAATATCCAAATGCATGCGTTTGTGTTTACACAGTCATAGAACAGATCTGATCTGTGTCACATATGAGCAAACAAAATCTGAATTGGGTCACATTTAACTGGCAATGTAAACAGGGCCTAAGAAATATAAAACGGTTTATGCTGATTGTATTCAGACAACACATTTCATGTCATCATCAAAATCTGCATGTGCAGAAATACACAAACATTTACTTTAAGGCGTAGCCAGATTTGATTAGATGATTCTTAATGATTTATACAAGTGGGCGGAGCAACCCTGAACCTTGGGCGGAGTTTGCTCCCTGCTGCAAAGTTTCTGTGTGGCATCATGGGTAATGTAGTTTTTCTCCACATGAGTTCTGCCATTGAAAAGCAATGGAAATAGAAGAGTTCACCAAATATGATCAGATCTCACTAAAGAGCCATCTTTAAAGGTTTATTATTCATTCATTCAATTTTTGGCTTAGTTCCTTTATTAATCAGGGGTCGCCACAGCAGAATGAACCACCAACTTATCCAGCATATGGTTTACACAGCAGATGCCTTTCCAGCTGCAACCCAACACTGGGAAACACCCATACACTCTTGCATGCACCCACATACACTATGGGCAATTTAGCTTATTAAATTCACCTATAGCACATGTGTTTGGACTGTGGGGGAAGCTGGAGCACCCGGAGGAAACCCACACGAACACGGGGGAGAACGTGCAATCACCCACACAGAAATCCTGGGGCTCGAAACAGTGACCTTCTTGCTGTGAGGCGATTGTGCTACCCACTGAGCCACTGTGACGCCCTTAAAGATTTATCAGTTTACTTCCCTTTGGAGAAAACAAATGGAGTTTTTACTTCCAGAACCCAACGATCTACATTATTCACTTCCAGTTATTTACTTGCTCCAATATTTACTTTGTTTATTATGTTATTTACTTCCAGAACCCAATTTGGTCTATGCTATTCTTTCAGTTTTCAACAAAATGAATGTACAGGAAATACTGACCAGAGTGAGGTTATTGTCACTGACTTCTCGGAGCAGGGTCGTCTCTTTACCGTCCCATTTCTGAACATGCAACAACTTCCCTCCATCTAAAGTTACAACAGACTGAACACAAACAACAGAAGACAAACAGCGGTTACTTTGATAAAACGTGAGCAGCATGAGTGGCGTTTCTATGTCTTCATTAATGATTGATCGGCTGAATGTCATGGCGCAGGTCAATCTCTCAATGGGCTTTAGACAGAGCCTTGTGCGACACCAACAAGACACTATTGTGTTATTCATTCCAGTTTACAATGTGCCAGTTGTTAAGTGACTGAAAATGGAACCAATGTGTGCTGTGTATGTGTGTGTGTGTGTGTATGTGTGTGTGTGTGTGTTACCTTGACTTTTCGGTCATCTGCAGTAGTTTCGTCGAACTCCTCTCCCAGCTTGAAATTGATTTCTGTGGATTTGAAAGTGCTGACGGTTTTAAGTGTGAAAACGTCACCCTCCTTGGAGATGATGGTTGTGGGTTTGGTCATATTGGCAACTTGACGAGTGGCAAAGCCAACACCTGATAACACAAACACAACACACATTTTCAATGAAGGCATAAAGGTACATGGCATGCAATATTAGAAATATTATAGAGCCATTTTTGATAATGCACTTCCAGAAAAAAAATTCCAACACAATCTCACAGCAATTCGTAACGATTTAGTCGCCAATTCGTATTAAGTTGTACAATCTCATACAAATTAGTATGATTTACTTATCCCCAATGACAGTGGGTAATTTCCAGTAATTTGTACAAATTAGCCACTAAACTGAAAAAACATAACAGTTACGTTGTCTCGTGTGATCAGGCTGAATAGTCACATGGACTCAATCAAGAACTAATTATACTTTTAGAGATTGTGATGAAGTTTTACGTGGTAAAAAAATCTGCTCTACAAAAGGATGTGCAAAATGATTGAAATGCTGTATTATGCATGTTAAGTCTTCTGAAAATTTGGTGAAGATTAAGTTCTCTCTCAGAGGCTCATCTCATAAGTTTTATACTCATTGGAGGTCACTACTAAATTGTTTTGATGATTTAACACCTCTTAAAGTGATTTAAGAAATCATTTATGGTCAGAATTAGCCCTCACTATTTCCTTTATACTCCGATATGGTCACTCACTGGTCCAATTTAGCACAACTAAAAATAACAATAACAAAGTTGCACACTATTGTTAAATGTAACTGTTTAATTAATTTACTTATTTATTATTTCCTTTTTTTTCTTTTTTTACATTTTTTGTTCCCTCAGTTTTATGATTTAAAAGACTAGCTTTGTGTATGTGTGGGTGGGGTAAATAAACGTAAGTGTTCAAAAGTAAAAAAGCAGAAATTGGAAATTCATATAGAACGAATGCTATTCACTTGTGTTCAATAAATAAAGTTTTTAAAAATGCTGTATTATGCATTCCAGGCCAGTAGGTGGCGAAGTCAATTTTTGTAAAGGAACATCAAAGAATTCCTGTTATTAACCTTTGTGTTTTTGTTAGTCAGGTACTTGCATGTGCCTTAAAAAGGGGGGGGGGGGTTGGTTGGGGGGACTGACAATTAAAATAAATTGATATATATATATTTTTTTTATGAATTTGTCAGTGCTGATTCTCAACATTGAGCCAACATGTCACGCGACTACGCTTGGAGCGTCTAGAGTTTAAATCCAGACCCTGCTTCTTTTCCATTTTAAATTGAAAACAGTAATGTTTTAACGCCTCAAAACGTTTTAAAAATACCTTTTAAAATATATACTCTCAAGAAGCCAAATATATTTAAAAACATTTTGTAAAGAGATTTATATCCTTAAATGTTTATTATACTATTTTAAAAAGTAAACTTTGAAGGGCTTTAAAAATATTATAATTTAACACTTGATATTTAACAATATTTATTTTTTACATTTATATCATATCATTTGAAAAGTAAAATGATCAAAATGCCATTTATTATCATAAAATGCTAATGAAGGTAGAGTATCTGCAATGCTTAAGGGCAGAACAGTAATAATTAAACAAAGACTGCATAAATATTCATTCAGTGATTAGTCACCAATGAACACGTCACCACAAATATTCAAACTCTGGAACTGTCAGAATGGTCAAAACAGCATGTAAATGGTTATGGGAAAATGCCGGAACTGCTAGGCCAGTAGGTGGCGATGTCAATTTTTGTAAAGAAACATAATAAAAGTCCTGTTATTAAGCCTTGTGTTTTAGTCAGGTACTTGCACGTGCCTAAACAAGAGTCTCAAGGGAAAACTATTAAAAATTATTATATATATATTTTTTTACGAATTTGTCGGTGCTGATAGCCTTGTGGACATTGTGCCAACATGTAGCGCAACGAAGCTTCGAGCATAAAGAGTTCAAATGCAGACTCAGCTTCTTTCCATTTTTAATTGAAAACAGTATTGTTTAACGCCTCAAAACACATTGCGGAAATCTTACTTGGCCTTTACAAAATATAGAGTTTCAAAAGATAACTTTTAAAATATATACTATAGAGAAATCAAATCTATTTTAAACCATTTTATAAAGAGATTTAAGTCCTTTCTAAAATAATTAAAAAATACAATCCTTCAATATTTTATACTTTTTACACTTACATCATAATATAAAAAAGGATCAAACATGCCTTTTATTATCATAAAATGCTAATGAAGGTAGAGTATCTGCATAGCTTAAGGGCAGAACAGTAATAATTAAACAAAGACTGCATAAATATTCATCCAGTGATTAGTCACCAATGAACACGTCACCACAAATAGTCAAACTCTGGAACGGTCAGAATGGTCAAATCAGCATGTAAATGGCTTTGAGAGAATGTCGCAACTGCTATCGATTTGTTCAGCAAATACAGTGTATAAGTATGTGAGCGAATGCAGACAGACTAGACTCTCTCTCTTCTTTTGATGGGAAGCAGAAAATCAGGGTTTGTTGTAGTTCGCTTTAGGAGTGGTGGGTTTTGAAACTGATTGGTCGAAAGGAAAGATAAAGAAATCCCCCCACTTTGTGTGTCAGCCACTTAGTCTCCCTCCTCCCTCGGCTTCCCTTCATATAGATGCACACTAATTGATTTTCCCCACCTCGTCTTCCTCTCTCAACCCACAACTCACTCAACACGACTACAAAAACCCTCAAAATATCACACAGCTTCTCAAGAAACGCCTGACCTGTCTCCATTTCCATATCATTTGAGTGACAAAGCGAAGACGAACGAAAAATTAAAGACAAGGTCATATTTACTAAAGAGCTGTGCAACCATACAAATTTTTTTGTATCTCCCTCTTGCTCAAACACACACACACACACACGACTAAATTAAGGAATCATTATAGTTTATACACTAGAACATCAGATGTTCATAGTCACATATGGTGAAGGAATGAATGTGGTTGTGTGAAAGCACATGTGATGTGTGTGTCCCTCCCTGCACCACATGCACTTCATCTCTCTTTCTCTCTCTCTCTCTCTCTCTCTCTCTCACACACACACACACACACACACACACACACACACAATGACATGTGCTCACTTGCATCAAAAGGCACACCCTATTTGTAGCTGTAAAACACACACACACACATCCACATGACACTCACCGATTCCTTTCATGTACTCATCGAAATTCTTGCTCTCCTTCAAGTTCCACGTGCCGATAAAAACGTCTGCCATGTTTGAGCTGAAGCGCAGCAGAGAATGAGAGCGAGAGCAGATGGAGGGAAGCAAAAGAGAGAGAGAGAGAGAGAGAGAGAGAGGTAAGACAGCACCACAGAGCTTCTGCTGCGATCCTACTGGCTGATTTATAACTGCTGTTTGTGATGTCATCAGTGCAGGCCTGGGGGGGGTGGATGGGGGAGGAGCTATGAGATGACTGACACACAGCAGGGGGGGCAGAGAGAAAGAGAGACATGGGGAATGAAGGAGATTCAATTAAATATAATAGAATAAACAGAGGATGTCAAGGGAATGTGTGAAGTCAATGCAAAAAAACAAAACATTATAATAGAATTAGTTTAGAATTTGCATATGCATTAGATTTTTAAAACTAATCAAAGGATGATGTTAAGATTTGACATTTTTTATCTGAGTATCAAGTCAAGTGGAGCTTTATTGTCATTCCACTACATGTGTGTGGACATACCGAGGAACGAAACGTTGTGTCTCTCGCAGGACAACGGTGCAATAAATTAATCATGAATACAAACACAACACTGGACATAAGAGCTATTTAAATATATATATATATGCATTACTAACATATACTATAAGATACTTATCTATACACATAAGGCAGGCTATACGAGTACTTTTACATGATATATCTAGGTTTGTCACAATAATCATCATCACACAACACATGAACATGAGCTCAATCATTTTTGGTGATGCAATATATGATCGCCCGTACATAAAAACCAGTTCTAGCAACATTTCAGCTGATTGTGCAACATCTCTATCTCTATTTGAGGTGTCAGTATGGTTTAAAAACACTAGGATTTACTATAAATGACTATAGTATATCTTCTTGTGGGTGTCTGATAACTGAACATAGATCTGCTAGCAGATATAAGCCTCTGTTACGCTTTACCTTGCACTTTTTTTAATAAAGTTTCAGACTGGTTATATCGTTCATGTCTAACCCTTAATGTAAGTAAAACTGTGGGAATGTTTTTTTCATTTAAGAAAAATGAGGAGCATTGCTTAGATATTTTAGTTAATGGAAAAGTAATAAATATAGTTGATCATTTTAAATATTTAGGTATAATTATTGACTTTAAATTTAAAAAAACACACTAAGAAGGTTTCCAAAAGTGCTAAAGCAAGCCTGAGGATTTACAGAAACATTAGGCATCAGTTACCTATGGTTGCTGCTAAACTTTTTATGAATACAATGATTTTCCCTCACTTATCTTATTGTGCTACAAGCTGGTCCCACACGAATATTACAACATTAAAACCATTGTATATTATCTATAAACAAACTGTAAAAATTTTTTGCTAAAAAGCCAAGGAGCTATCATCATTGTAACTGTATTGCACAACATAAATTACTAACATTCGACAGTTTCTTATATTTAACATAACCGGTATTACATCACGATTAGAACACTGCAATGCACTTTACTATGGCATTTCAAAATCAAAATTTCCCGCTTTCAGTTGGTCCAAAAAGCTGCTGCTAGATTTATTTGTAATAGCAGAAAATACGACCACATTACCCCTCTTCTAAGGGGCCTCCATTGGCTGCCTGTTCAATTCAGAATTGATTTTAAAGTGCTTTTACTAGTATATAAATCCCTCCATAATCTAGACCCATCCTATCTCTCAGAGCTGCTTCATCCTTACACTCCTGTGAGATCTCTTAAGTCAAGTGATCAAAATCTTCTTTTAG
This sequence comes from Danio tinwini, assembly GCA_903798205.1. NCBI lineage: Eukaryota > Metazoa > Chordata > Actinopteri > Cypriniformes > Danionidae > Danio > Danio tinwini. Next base: position 671,580 of record CAIGQZ010001198.1, on the reverse strand, counting down.
TTCCTCAGTCCAGACTGAAACGTAGAGGGGACAGAGTTTTCTCTGTGGCGGGTCCTCGGTTGTGGAACACCTTGCCCCTTGATATTAGGATGGCTCCGTCACTATCTATTTTTAAATCTCTTCTTAAAACGTACCTTTTTAGCTTGGCTTTTAATATTATTTTAATAGTCCTTTCTACTGCTACTTTCTTAAAAAAGTAAATTTTAAGTGATGATTTAAAAATACTCCGATGCAATCATACAATCTCCATGCAGTCATGCAATCACTCAACACTACTTTACGAAACACAAAACATCAAAGCTGATTTTGGTGCCAGACTGAATTAGAATTTTCATATGCATTTCATTTTATACACTAATCAATGAACAATGTTAATATTTTACATTCGTTTTTCTAAGTATATCTATATTATCAATGCATTTTCACCATGCAATCATCCATCCATCACTCAACACTACTTTAAGAAGCACAAAACACCCATTAAAATCCTAAATGTTAGTGAGATTTGGATGAGTGCATGAATAAAGGCTGATTTTGGTGCCAAGGCTGAATTATATCTTCCATATGCATTTGATTTTAAAAACTAATTAATGAACAATGTTAAAATTGCACATTTGTGTCGGCGCCAATAGCCTAGCGGTTAAGTACGGCGACATAGAACACCATGGCGCTATATGGAGTTTGATTCCCAGCTCGAGGCCCTTTGCTGACCCTTCCCCTCTCTCTGCTCCCAACACTTTCCTGTCTGCACTCTACTGTTCTTTCCAAATAAAAGTGAAAAACCCCTAAAAAATTATTATAAAAAAAGAAAAAAAAATTGCACATTTGTTTATCCAAGTATATCTATATTATCAAATTAATTATTTTATATAGCGCCTTTAAAAGTAGCATCTCAAGAAACTTTACAGGCATATAAAATGTGCAGCAGTAAAGGTTACATACAAGGATCAATGCAAAAAAAATGCAATAATAAAAATAAATAAATAAATAAATATAATAATAATATTAATAATAATAATAATAATAATAATAATAATACATCTAGTGTGATGATTACAAAAAATGCAATCATACAATCTCCATGCAGTCATTCAATAACTCTAGACTACTTTAAGAAACTCAAAACATCTACATTTGTGAGATTTGGATCACTGCATGCATGATTAAAAGCATGATTAAATTCGGTGCCAAGACTGAATTAGAATTTCCATATGCATTTCATTTTAAAAATTTATCAATGGCTGAAATTCTATATTGCTTTATCTAATTTCTATTTTATCAATGCATTTGCACCATGCGGTTATCCAATCGCTCAACGCTATTTTAAGAAACACAAAACATCCCACATACACCCATAAACATGTTTGTGAGATTTAGATGAGTGCATGATTAAAAGAGGATTTTGTTGCAAAGAGTTAGCATGAGTTAGAATTTCCATATGCATTTCATCTAATGTCCAATCAATGGATGGTGTTTACATTTTACATTAGTTTATTTAAGTAAATTTATATTATCAATGCATTTTCAGCATGCAGTCATTCATCTATCCCTTAACACTACTTAAAAAAACACAAAACATCCCGCACACACCCAACAAAGGGCCAGCATGTTTGTGAGATTAGTTTGTGATGATTGAAAGCTATTTTTGGTGCCAAGACTGAATTTTTAACCTCAAAAAAGAAAGAGTTCTGCAATCTAAAAAATGTCCTTTTGAAATGTTGATCACATCAACAGAGGAAATAAAACAATGTTTTTTTCTCTCTTTTTGCCTGTCTAGACTTAAATATTTCTAAATAAAATACTAATTAATTTGTAGAGATGTTTTTTTGATTGAAATAAATTAAAAATAAGAGACTAAAACCTATTTATTTATTTATTTTTAACATTTATTTAAAGATTTACAAATGACAAAACAATGGTATAGGCATCTTATGTCATCATATACTATAAAATAGCCATCTATTATATACTCGTCCATCGGCTAGTAATTCAAGTCTTTTGTGAAGGGTAAAATTAACAAAAAATAAATAAATAAAAATAAAATAAAAATCTTTCAAGATAGAGGATTCCTGATATGCCAGAAATCATCAGATTTCTGATGCAAGTCATAAGTCAGTTTTTCCAAGGGTAAGAAAATGGCAATCTGATTTACCCACATATTGACAGAAGGAATGTTAGGAGAGGACCTCACCACAGCAAAAGAATACATTTTATTGCTAGATATGTACAAAAGTGTAACACAGATTCTAGTCCATGACTAAGGTGTAGAGCAGTTTTACAATTGGAGATATGGCAAAAGGTTAAACTCTTCTGAACTAATTTGTGGATTTCTTTCCAGTATGTCTTAATCATGTCACAATCCCAGAATACATGCATCACAGTACCAACATTGGATTTGCACTTAAACAACATTGAGAAATATTAGGAAATATCTTATTTAGATGAACTGGTGCTAAATAAGTTCTGTATAAGAATTAAAAGTTTTGCTCATGGTTTAATATTGTGGCACCTTTAAAAATTATGCCAGAACAGACCGAAAGCCATTCTTCACTAAAATTTGTTCAACAGTCTTTCTCCCATATAACTTTTGCTAAATATATTTTAAACGCATCAGTTTTTAACATGACCCATTAAGTGGGTAATTAATAGCATTATTTTACTATTAAAAATGATTTAAAAATTAATGTAAAATAATATAAAAAATAATAATCTATGGAGATTTTTTTATTGAAATAAATAAACAATAATAAATGCGTTTTTAAACCGATGTCAATCTTTAACTTGAGTTTTTAATCATTAAGTGGCTGATTAACAACATTATTTTACAATAAAAAAATTATTTTAAAATGTAAAATAATATTTAAAAATGTATTTACATGACTACAGCCTTTTGGAGGCCTAAAGTAATGCACATATTTAAATTTATTCTAATTAAAATGTAATATAATTACACTTATATCATGTCAATGTGTAAACTGCAAAATCATAAACTTCTGAAAGCAAAAGCGTTTGAGCTGTTTATTTACACAACACCGTTACATTTTGGGCGCCTGTAAAACTCGTTTCACAGTTTTTGAAAACAATGCCGTTATTATCTCGATGTAAACTACAAAAAACTGTGTTGTGGAAACACTGTCGTCATGCTTGCACAAGTTTCTTTGGAATGACCAACAAGTACTGGCACAAAAATGCGTTTTTATTCATTTTTCATGGATGCATGTGAATGGTGATTCTCACAATGTTGCTGTCTGTATACAAATGTTCCAAAAAAAAGCAAAGGAAAAAAGTAACGTACTCAATAGTTACTCACACTCAAGTGGTTTCTTGTTTTCTTTTTTTCTGTTGGACACAAAACATTTTTGAAGAAAGCTGAAAACCTGTAACCATTGACTTCCATAGTAGGAAAAACTGAGGAAGTCTATAGCAACATTTTTCTAAAAATCTTCTTTTTTTAAGAAAAAAATTAAAACTTTGAACAAGTAAATGGAAATTAAACTTTCATTTTTGGCTTAACTACCCCTTTAAAACATTTTTTTTAAATCTACTTGTGCTTGAAAAACTAGTTAGGTTTGATATTTCACAAAAGCTTTTTTTCCACATGGTGACTTTCAGCAGCATCATCTAACTCAAACATTCATTCATTTTAAGTGTTAACATAATTTATGGCTTTTATATTGTCCTGTTAGTTTGTTACTTTTCTCTCTGTATAACTTACAAATATTCATTCATTCATTTTCCTTCAGCTTAGTCCCTTTATTTATCAGGGGTCGCCACAGTAGAATGAACTGCAAAACTTACACTTATATGAATTATTATTTTATTATACGCTATAGGGCTGGGCGATAATTCAATCATTCATTCATTTTCTTTTCAGCTTAGTCCCTTTATTAATCCGGGGTCGCCACAGTGGAATGAACTGCCAACTTATCCAGCAAGATTTTACGCAGCGGATGCCCTTCTAGCCGCAACCCATCTCTGGGAAACATCCACACACTCATTCACACTCATACACTACGGACAATTTAGCTTACCCAATTTACCTGTACCGCATGTCTTTGAACTGTGGGGGAAACCGGAGCACCCAGAGGAAACCCACGCGAACGCAGGAAGAACATGCAAACGGCAACTGACCAGTGATAATTCGATAACGATAATTATCATGAAATATATTTTTTCGATACAACGATAATGACAGTTCGATGAGTGTTCGATAATATTTACGCACTATGCGTAAGGCTGCGCAGGCATTTTGCCAGCTTGCCCTTCCAGATGCCGCACGCAGTACTAGTGTACAGCCATACAGTGTTAGTTGCACTTGGAGAAGTAGAAAAATGAACGTAAAAAAGGTCAGTCACAGGCACTAAACTTCAGTCCGGAGCTACTTAGTTTTTTGCAACCCGACACAAAACAGAACAATGTGCACTGCAAACTGCAGACAACTCGTGCCATCAAAAGCAGGCAACATCAAAAACCTGTTTCATCATTTAAAACAATGCCACCCCTATGAAGATGCTAAGAAAATTACAGACCCAAACAAGTGTTGGTGAACCAGCGCAACTACCCAGCAAAGTTTCATGTCATCATGTTCGGTTCGAAATCATTATCGATTATCCACTGATATGAAAAAAATTCTCATGATAATTTTTTTTGCCATATAGCCCAGCCCTAATAAGTTATATTATCTTCTAATAAGCAAACCTTAAATTAAAAAAGTGAACTGCATGACATAAAACTATGAAAGAAAAATTGTTATTTTGAGATTTAAACACCAAAATGGAGACAAAAACCCCCACATATATGCAATTTGTTTTAAATAAATTTTAAAGGGGTAGTAAAAAAATACAATTTACTTACTATTTACTCCCTCAAGTGGTCACAAACCCTAATGAGTTTCCTTTTTCTTTTGAACACAAAAGAAGGTATTTTAAAGAATGTTGAAAACTCGTAACAATTGACTTTCATAAGAGGAAGGACAAAAAAAGTTGTTGTTTCCAAACATTCTTAATAACATCTTTTGTTTTGAACAGATTGTGTTAAGTGGGAAGTGAGTACATTTACAGTGGTCCCTCGCTATAACGCGGTTCATGTTTCGCGGTCTCGCATTTTTTCGTGCAATTTGACAAGCTTTTTTTTTTACAGAGCATTGTGTTCTGTGTCCTGATTAGTGCATTGTGTTCTGCGTCCTGATTATCGCATTGTGTTCTGTGTCCTGATTAGCGCATTGTGTTCTGCATCCTGATTGGCTGTAGACCATTGTCAATCAATCTCCTCCGTGCCGTGTCTCCTGTACAGTACAGAATGCGTTCAGCTTGCCAAATTTACATAAATCTTCGATCGCTAGCAGTGTGATTCTGAAGTGCTGTACTGTATGTTTGCAAGTTTTCTCCCCACAATGTCGACAAATTTTTCTGCACCGTCAAAGGCACCAGCGGTAGCACTGGATTGTATGGCTTGTTTCATATGCAAACAAGTATCTGCATCTGAAAAGGTGTGAGCCAATTGGACAGCAGTGGTCCTCAACCACCGGGCCACGGACCGATAGTACTGGGCCGAACAAGACATTATTAATTATTTCTGCTTTATTTATTATCTGAGGCTGAACAATCTTTCATTTTGAAAAATATTTTATTTTGAATAATGACTACATTCTCTCGCTTACATCTCGGTCACTTGAGCGCCCAAATTTAACCCACAAGCAGCAAAATGAGTAAGAAACAGACATCTTGGAAAAGTTTCTTTGCTAAGGACAAAAGACCCAGTAGAGGACCCACAAACTGCCAAGGAATGGATCCGCAAGCCATTTGTCAACAAATCAGGTGAATTCAGCATGTCTGTGCAAGAAGATCAACTGATGGAGATCGCAAATGACGGTGACCTTTTTTAGTGGCTGTTCGCATATCACCTCTTTTTAAGAGTTTGAGCAAGTTTGTTTTTCTAATTGAGGTGCGCGGCTTGTGCGCGCAAGCGGCGTTACGCATTGCGCCCTCCAGGCGCACACAGTTTACTGATTTCCTAGAGCGCACTGCGAGTGGAAGCGATCAGCTTCAACTTACGAAAAACTGCCCCCCACCCTCCGGTCCGGTCCATGGTAAAATTGTCAAGGGTTAACCGGTCCGCAGTGATAAAAAGGTTGGAGACCACTGGCCTACAGGAACTCAAGAGTTGTGACCCAACTAAACCAGTTGGGTAATCTCTGTGGGGTCATATTTGTTATAAAGTAGTGTCTCACAAAACAGTACTTTGGGGATAAGTTACATGAAGACTAACGAGTTAACATCGATGCTGAGGAACTGCACTATTCATTGTCTTCAATAAAGTCTTCTCCCTATAAGAACTTTGGTCAGCTTACTTATTTTATGTATTAGGGCAATCTAATGGGTTTTACAGCCTTAAAATACCTATAATAATTGTAAAACATAAAGCCAACTACTTTTACAAATTTCGGCTTATACATTTAAGTGGACTGAACATAAAACTTTAGTTAAATTAAATTAAGTTGTCCTAAAAAAACTCAAGAATTGGGTTGATTTTGCTAATTTTTTAATAACTAGTTTGAAGAGAGAGTAAAAATTATTTAATTAGTGTACATCTAATAAATGTCTTTTGAACGGATTGCTTTTGGTTTGATTTTTTGGGAATGCTTCTGTCCGCATGTTTAACATCGCCAGCACCAAACGCAAAGACATTCATTCATTTCAAGTGAGCAAGAGAAGAAAGCGGGTGCAGTCTGCAGGGGGGAGGGGATGATTGATATGGGGTCCGAGGTCAGACCATAATCTCTCCCTGTGTCTCTCTTTTACAGGCCGCTGAGGACACGACCTTATGTCAGAGGACTCTTTCTTCCCACCCTCTACACCCCAGTGAAGATCCAGCCGTATCAGCTGCTGTTTGTACAAATATCAGCAAAACACTGCAGCGGTAACACTAAACCTCTTCCCCGGCCGTTCCTCTGAGTTGAACTTAAGTGTCTGAAACAAACGATTGTTTGAGCTTGTAGCATTTTTTCCCTACAAACTGCAGCCAGAAATGTCTGAATGCCAGGATTTGCATGCAATAAGGTCTGGGTTAATGCAGCTGAACTCTTGAATTTTTTATAGACTGTTATCAGGGAGCAGCTGTTTTATAGTTGAGCAGCATTAGACATCTGCTGTCAATAATTCTACTAATCAACAATAGCTTTTTAGTGTATTTGTGCTTAAAAATTAAACAACAACATTGTGCTTTTGTGAAGTGTGCCTCACACAGGTAAGTAGGTCTGACAAACCACCTGTAGATACACTCTTCTCATTCATTCATTCATTTTCCTTCGGCTTAGTCCCTTTATTTATCAGGTCGCCACATGGAATGAACCGCCAACTTATCCAGCATATGTTTTTACGCAGTGGATGCCTTTCCAGCCGCAACCCAGCACTGGGAAACACCCATACACTCTCATCCACACACATACACTACAGCCAATTAAGCTTATTCAATTCACCTATAGCGCATGTATTTGGACTGTGGGGGAAATCAGAGCACCCTGAGGAAACCCACGCCAATACGGGGAGAACATGCAAACTCCACACAGAAACACCAACTGACCCAGCCAGGGATCGAACCCGCAACCAGCGACAGTGCTAACCAGGGCTTGATTAACAACGGCCAACCTGCCAAATGTGAGTAGATTTCACCTGTGGCGGGTTAAACAGCCGCTTTCACTAACCACTTTGGCTGGTTAAAGAATTTTTAATTGCTAGTGTTGGCTCATCACTAATAATTAGAATGCTAGTTTATGACCGTTTGTCAGTATGCGTGACAACATGATCTTAGAATCGAGCAGCATGACTGACAAAAATAACTGTTGGAGCAAGTAAAAGAAAGCAGGTGAATAACGAATGAGAGGATCAGGCACACGGTGTTACGCAGGCTTTCTTCGCTCATTGATGAAGGCTTTAGTGTCGTGTGCACAGCTGATGTGATGTGCACGAGTGTTTTAAAAGCTTGCGCACTCTCGTTTCCTTGTGCAAACAATCGCTCCTGAAACACAACTGGTTCTCTTTGAAATAGACTGGAAAAAATGCAATGCTCGTGCACCCACATTCCTGCTACTTTCGAGAGATTGAGATTCTTTGTAAGCAGCAGCAGTTGCCAATTTCGCTTTAACCATTCTTTGAACAGATTATTAATAGGGCTAACGTGAACCACGTGCACACGAATATCCTTTCACTATCGCACACAGAATGTTTTTCACCTGCTTTATTTTGCTTACAGTTATTTTTGTTAATGGTCTAATTATCATCATCTACAATAACATTGCTTTAATAGGAGATTAACTCTCCATTTATGTATAGTTAACTGGTGATCTGGGACCTTTAGCCAGGACAGACTACTGTGTATAGTTTTATGAGAATAATTGTGAGAATAATTTTTTAAATGGGCGGCGCAGTGGCACAGTAGGTAGTGCTGTCGCTTCATAGCAAGAAGGTCGCTGGTTCGAGCTTCGACTAGGTCAGTTGATGTTTTTGTGTGGAGTTTGCATGTTCTCCCTGCGTTCGCGTGGGTTTCCTTCGGGTGCTCCGGTTTCCCCCACAGTCCAAAGACATGCGGTACAGGTAAATTGGGTAGGCTAAATTGTCCGTAGTGAATGAGTGTGTATGGATGTTTACCAGAGATGGGTTGCGGCTGGAAGGGCATCCGCTGCGTAAAACAAATGCTGGATAAGTTGGTGGTTCATTCCGTTGTGGCGACCCCAGATTAATAAAGGGACTGAGCCAAAAAGAAAATGAATGAATGAATGAATGAATTTTTTAAATGTCAATTGTCAAATTTTTTTTTAAAACATTTTTGTTGAATAAAAAATGTATGTATACAGCTGTATTTTGCTTGTTTGACACAATATTTAAAATTTGTGGCAAGGAAATGATTAGTTTAGTGTGGCCGGAGAGAAAAAAAGGGTAAATCCTTAGCGTTGAGCCCTTAAAAACAACAAAGTTGTGGCTAGTAACTGTTAAAAACAGTATGCGAGCCGAGTAGTATGTCCGAATTCATAGAATTAAAAAAAACAGTATGCGAGGAGTACCCAGATGACCTACTACTTCCGGCGAGATTCTGAAGTGTGGACTGATGGACACTATGCTATCCCATGATGCCCCGTGAGAAAATTCATGAATGGGAGTGAAGCAAAGCAACTCACAAGGGTAGGTCACATGATCATGACAAAATGGCTGATGTAGTATGTCCGAATTCCATTCATACTGCTCACATTTATACTGTATAGAACTTAACTTTCTAACGGCCAAGTACCTACTGAGTAGTAGGCGGTTTCGGATGCCGCCTCAGTGTTTCTCAACCACCACCAGCTCTGCAGAATTTCCCTGTCTCCTTAACCAAACGTACCTGATTCAGATCATCAGCTCATTAGCAGAGACTGAAAGACTCGTCCGAAATCACATCGCGATGGACGATGGCATCATCGTCGTAGGAGGGGGAGCGGATTAAATGTCAAATAATTAATAACAAATTAATTAATTGTAGCCTACCGTTTTCACTACCTGACCCACATGGGCGATGGATCGCGATGTCAGCTCAGTATCATAAAGTTTATCGGCCATCGGCGATGGACGATGGCATCGTCGATCGGCCCAACCCTAGTCAGTACACTGCTTCAATCTTTCGCTTTCACACTAGTACTTAGTAATCTTAGCGAAAACCTCAGATACTGTTGGTTGTGCACCGTTTTTTACCAACTAAGTTTGTCAATGCCATTATAACGACACAGATCACTCTGCCTATTCATGCCAGAGTCCTGCGGAAAAAGTGATTGACAGGTGGTCATTTGTGTGTAACTTCCCTTTATTTATTTGTGATTTGGTTAAGACCATGCGGGTCAGGTAGTTTAAACAATAGGCTACAAATAATTAATTTGTTACGAATTAATTAATTATTCATAAAAAATAAATTCTCTGCCGCCTACGACGATGATGCCATCGTCCATCGCGATGTTTCACATTAGACATTGTACGATGTTAAATTGGTTGACATCGCCCAACCCTAAGTCCAACAAAGGAGACATCCAAAACATCCAAGCAGTGAGACATCAAAGCAGTGCTGGTGGTCCTCCTGGAACGTGGTTGAGAAACACTGTGCTAAATTACTAAATTTAAAAAAATGTTTTAAAAAAAAGCTTTTTTTTTGCTTCAATTTTGACGGAACAATTCTAACTTTTGAGTTTTACTGTTTGGACATTGTTTTCTGATTTCTGAGCGCAGTTATGTTTTGCAATTCTAAGAATTTTTGCAACATCAAGTTGAAATGTTGCAATGCAGAGAAAAAGTACAGTTGACAGAGATAAAGTCAAAACTGCAAAGAAAAAGATAAAATCACAATTCATGAAAATAAAGTCATAAATGCTTAAAGATTAAAACTAAGATTTGTGAAAAAGATGAATCTGAGAACAAGCCTTTAGTCTCAAAATTTAGTCAGATTTTAAGATATAAACTATATTTCCCCTCAGAGAAATAGACAGCATTACAAGTCTTTTTTTTAAACTTAGGAAAAATTTGTGTCTTATGTTGGTTAGTGTTTATATATGTATGATTTCAGCCCAAAAACTAATCCGCCGAAATGCAAAATACCGCCCGATCATTGGTAGGCACACACTATAATTTTAAGGTGAACAATTCTTAGTGCTTCCCCACAAAATTTTCCTTTTTTTAGCTAAAATAACTTAAAAAACATACAAAAATAATAAATGCTGCATTAGCAACTCATTCATTCCACAGCGAAATGAACTGCCAACTATTCCAGTATATGTTTTACGCAGCATATCCCCTTCAAGCCGCAAGAAATTTGTTACAGAAACAGCATTTTTCCAACCAAATTAGGCTTTATAAAGTGGTGAAAATTTTTTCAATGTTTCCTATATCTATTTGAGGGTTTTTTCAGTCTTATCAGGTAAGAATTCAAAGTAATTCAACATTTCACTTTGTGAGTCGCTCTTTTTAAGAGATTGTCGATGTTGTTGTAGCTACTAAATCATATTGACAGGAGCAGAAATTAACTGATTCAGAGTCAAACTGAAGCATCAGAAAACATGCAATAAGCTACTACAAAAGGTGTGAGGTCTACACAGTTTTGCAACCTTACAGGGCTCCATAGACTATTAAAAAATGGTCTATTGTTGCACAAACGTGTGAGCATTTTAGTGACTTTTCCACATGCAACATTATGTACTGTAGAAAGATCGTTAATGACGATACTACCGTTTACAACCTTAGCCAACATGGGGAGAACAGAGAGAGAGGTTTGCGCAAGGTAATGTTCCAGGATTTCCCGGTTTGTCCAGTGGGAACATGGTGTGTTTCTTTCACACATCCTTCAAAACCTGCACCTGTTTGAGCTTGTAGAAAAACACACAGACACACACCCTTCTTTTTTACCTCACCCACATATTGATATTTAAATTTGAGTCTCTTTATAGCTATCAAAGCATACCCTATCTAATCTGCAGAGAATTATCAACCGACTTGGATCCATCACTACTGAATTGTATTATAAATGCACAATAAATAGCAGGTGTGTCCTGTGCTGGTATGGGTGTGCAACAGATATCATGCAATGATGTATGCACAAATAATAAAATAACACTATATGATAGAGCTGTGCAATATGTAAATATATATATATATATATAT
>CAIGQZ010001198.1:626215-638982 GCA_903798205.1 Danio tinwini | reverse complement strand
AAAGAAAGAAAGAAAGAAAGAAAGAAAGAAAGAAAGAAAAAAGAAAGAATGAAAAAAGGATGGATAAATACTATAGATCAGGTTGCATGAAAGATCTCCTCATATTTCTTAATTAAACACATTTCCTGTTATTAGTTAAGTCATCTGAATAAATGTTGTGCTGTTTTGTCGTCAGTAAGTGTAGGTACACTGGGAAAAATGATTTATTTAGATTTACTCATTTTGACTTTTGGTGTCATTCGCGTCTAGTTACTTTACCTGTACAAAAACTACTAGTTATTTGAATGCATTATCATTTCATAAACACACCGGTGCTTACATCAGTGTTGCAAAAGGTGTATAGCGCCACCCGTCGGGAAAATTAGCTCATTATCCGAGAAGCTACTTTTGTATTGTTCGTTCTGAAAAAATAGTCATGCATTAAAAAAAATGTGAACATTATTATAGCCTGCTAACATCACAATGTATACTGATAATGATGATATCCTATTGTTTTTACCTAATCTAAGGTACAGCGGCATGGCAATGGAAGCCTGAATCTGAAGCTGGCTGATTTTGGATTGGCTTTGGTGGTAAAAGAGCCCGTGTTCACCGTCTGTGGCACACCTACATATGTTGCTCCAGAGATACTTGCGGAAACAGGTGAAGTCTGAATACTGATTATTATATGAGAGATTTTGTTTACCAGACTAGTAGATCTAAATGAATTTGCATTGCAAAGCGTAAATAAAAGTGGAGTTTTTTTTATTCCATTAAAGTTTTTATTTACTAATAAAATCATTCTCCATAAATCTGCAGTTTTTTTTCTCTCACAGAAATAGCTAAATATTGTGTCTGGTTCTAGTAAGTAGTTATGAATTACTTTAGTTATGAATTACTTTTAAAGTAACTGACCCAACACTGGCTCCAGTTCTGTCTTAAACCATAAAGAAGACATATCTTGAGGTGTGGTGTCAGATATTTCCAGCGTTCATGTGTGTGTGTGAATAGGATACGGTGTTGGAGTGGATGTTTGGGCGATGGGAGTGATTCTGTTTGTGCTGCTGAGTGGCTTTCCTCCATTCCGCAGTCCAGACCGAAATCAGGAGGAACTATTTCGTCTCATCCAGAAAGGAGAAGTCCACTTTCTGTCCCCTTACTGGGATCATGTGTCTGAAGGTGAGATGCTGAACTCTGAACTACGCTGTAAAGGGATAGATCAGACAAAAATGAAAATTCCCCTCACCATTTATTTACTCACACTCAAATGGCTCTAAACTTTTATGGATTTCTTTCTCCTGTTGAACATCAAAGAAGCTATTTTGAAGAATGTTCAGTGGGAAAAAGTAGCCATTGACATCCACAAGAGGAACAAAAAACAAATGCTATGGAAGTGAATTTTCATTATATCTTTCTTTGTGTTCAACAGAAGAAACTCAAACAGGTTTGGAACAAGCAGAGCATGCAGTAAATAGTGAAAAGTGAAATAGGGATAATAATAATAGACCAAAACACTAAAATCAAGTCATCATTTGTTCACGCTTGTCATGTTGTTCTCATAACGTTCTATCTTTTTTTGGACTACAAAATAAGATGGCTGTTAATATAATGGGTGTGAACTGAATTGTGACCAGCATTAAACTTAAAAAAAAAAGTATCAGAGGATGGTTTCATATGACACGTAATGTAGGGGAGAGCGGGGCACAAAGTAACACTTTTTGGTTTTGGTCAAATAATCAACAAAGTAATAGGATTAGACAAACCATATATATTTTTTTACCAACAAAACACAAGCCTCTCCTACAAATGAGCACTGGAATTATGATCGCCGGACCTGTGGGTTCTGTGCAGTATTGCCAAAAGTGCCAGGAGTAAAAATGTTACTATTTACCCCACCTGCGGGGCAAGTTGTAACAGACAGGGGGTTAGTTATAACACATGCTTATAAAGGCAGATTTCACACTATTAATTTAAATTCAGTTTACTTTAAATAGTAGCTATATTTCCTCAGTAATTGGCTCATTTCTTGTTCATTCTACAAAGCACAGTATGTTTATTATTATTTTTGTTTATTGGATAAACACATTTGAATCTATTTGCATTATTATCCATTATTATACAGCGCATTTATTTGCATAATTAGCAATAAAATATATTTTTCTATTAAAACAATATTTTCTATTAAAAAACGTTTTTATTTAAAAAGTTCTCAACATTACACTCAAAATTCTAAATAATATTTAGTTAGTTTAATTGGTGTCCAACTGTGTGTGGCTTAATTTTAACACCCTGTTACAACTAACCCCGCTGTGACGTGTTTCTCAACTGACTGCTCAAGCAGTCTCTGTGTGTTTTATACATCTTTCAAAATGGTTTCATCTTTTAGCCTAGAAGACGGTGATCACAACAATATAAGATTTTACATACTTTCACTGATTTTTTTTTAAAAAAAAAAATATTGACTTTAATAAAAATACTTTTATGCTGCAGAAATGGGTTCTCCTGTGTTTTTCATGCAAATTTCGCAGAACTTTTTCAATAATTGGCAGGAAAATGTCTGCCGACACTGTGGTGAAAACCTCTGAAGCATTCCATGGTTAACCCTGAGCAAATACATTAAAACTCTGTGTTACATTTAACCCCGTGTTACTTTGTGCCCCGCGCTCCCCTATTGCAAGTGTTCTGAAGGGATAAAAAAGAATTCACTGAAATGTATTGTTTGTCTTTGAACATGTTTATAAGCCTATTATCACTGCAATTCATTCTGACTCACTCCAAAAAAAAATAAAAATCACACAAGTTGAAAGAAATCATGATATACACTGAAAAACAAAAAAATAGCTTTATCTTGTAACACCTAAATCAATTTAAGTTACTAAAAACTGTAATACTTTTTTTTTTATTAGGTGTAACAAGTTTATTATGTAGATCAGGGGTCACAAACAGCCCATGAGGATCACGAGTTGCCCGCAGGCCTGTTCTAAAAATAGCTCACCATAGTGCCACTTATCCGTAAGCTGCATCTCATATTTTTTGTAGCTATTCTTTTTAAATCACACTTGCATAGGTGTACATTTGAAAATGACATTGAGTTATATACATATATATCAATCATTTTCTTTTCGGCTTAGTCCCTTTATTAATCTGGGGTCGCCACAGCGGAATGAATCGCCAACTTATCCAGCATATGTTTTACACAGCAGTTGTCCTTGCAGCTGCAACCTACCTATCAGTGGGAAATAATACACACTCATTCACACACACATTCATACGCTACGGTCAATTTTAGCATACCCAATTCATCTGTACCATGTCTTTGGACTGTGGGGCAAACCGGAGGAAACCCACGTGAACACGGGAAGAACATGCAAACCCCATACCGAAATGCCAACTGACCCAGCCGAGGCTCGAACCAGCGACCTTCTTGCTGTGAGGCAAACGTTCTACCCACTGCGCCGCCGTGTCACCTATATATATATATATATTTTTTTTTTCCCTTTATATTTTATATTATGTTACACAATTGATAATCTGTACAAACATGGTACAACATAGTGCATGATTTGTTAAAAATTGTTAGTGGGAAGTGAAAATATTGTAGAAGTAATCATTTGAAAATATAAATACCTCCAGAGATTTATAGAAGTGTTGCATATTGATATTTATCTGTTTCCTACCTTGTTAAATCACTGTTGACAACTATTGTGAAAAATCATTAACACAGAATAATTATTAACAATAGCATCTAATTAAAAGTAAATTGAGCAAATTTGTTCTTTGAGAAGTGTGTATCCAACTGGAAGCCCTTCACATTAATCGGTACCCAAGAAGTAGCTCTCAGTTTCAAAAAGGTTGGTGACCCCTGATGTAGATCCAATGTTTATTTGTTTTGTCAGTGTTAAAAATTACATATGTCAGCCAACTTATGTTGCACAGGCAATAGTCAATAATACATTGAATAGGTCAAAATCGATTTCTCCTAAGATAATAAAATTGATTATTCTTAAGATATTAAACAAAGCTCATGTTCCATTTTGTAAATTTCATACTATAAACATATCAAGACTTTATTTTTGATTAGTAATGTACATTGCTAAGAGCCTAATTTAGACAATATATAGGAGATTTTCTCAATATTAAGATTGTTTTTGACCCCTTAGATTTTAAATCAATAGAAAGCTTATTTAGATGATGTATAAATCCCAAAAATTGATGCTATGTGGTCCATGGTTACATATGATCAAATATAATCCAATTAATTTCTTATAATGTAAATCTAAACGTATGATGTTCTTTCTTCCAATAAGTTGCATAGGACCCATTTTAAACTGAACACTATATTCTGACAGAGTAAATGAGGCCAATTTATCTATACTTTCTATTGTCATTTTAAATCTAGAGACATGAACAAATATAGTTGAAGTCAAAATTATTACCCCTCCTGTGAATTATTGCTTTTAAATATTTCTCAAATTATGTTTAACAGTGCAAGGGATTTTTTACACTATTTCCTATAATATTTATTCCTCCGAAGAAAGTCTTATTTGTTTTATTTCGGCTAGAATAAAAGCAGTTTTTAATATTAAAATATTATTATTAATATTATTAGCCCCCTTATATAGTTTTTTCAATGATTGATTGACTGGTTGATTGATACAATGACTTGCCTAATTACCCTAACTTGTCTAATTAACCTAGTTAAATTGCACATTAAGCTGAATACTATTATCTTGAAAAATATCAAGTCAAATATTATGTGCTGTCATCATGGAAAAGATAAAATAAATCAGTTATTAGAAATGAGTTATTAAAACTATTATGTTTAGAAATGTGTTGAAAGAAATCTGCTCTCCATTAAACAGAAATTGGGGAAAAAATATACAGGAGGACTAACAAATTGGACAAATTCAGGAGGGCAAATAATTCTGACTTCAACTGTACGTCTGTGTTTTCCAGGTGCTAAAGTTCTAGTCAGGTCTCTGTTGGAGGTGAACCCAAAGAAACGACTGACAGCAAGTCAAACTCTGCAGGACCCCTGGATTCAACATGCAACAACACAAAAAGACCAGAAGGGGGTGATAAAGGTCACTGACTCCACAGCTGAGCGACACAACCAGCATAAACCAAGCAGACAGGTGGAAAATGCTGAAAGCAAGAAACACTTTCCAGAGACATTTCACACAGCACAAATTCACGAAAACATGCTAAACAGTAAACGTGTCCCAGATATAAACACAACTGACAGAAACCTGCAGATTCAAAAGACTCACAACATACAGAGCAAGCAACAAAATTCATGCAATGAAGACGACGCAGATCAACATGAACCTGAGAAACCAGAACAGCAAGAAGACACTGTTACGAAACAAGAGGGACTTGCTGAGTAATGGGTTACTTGAAGGACACTGAAGACTAAACAAAACAGATTAAGTCTCATACATTTACATTTCAAGCATTTTCCATTCGTTTTCCTTCAACTGGAACGGCAAAACCGAACCCATTATTAATGTAAAGCAAAGGTGTTTGATAGGGAACATTTGATTGTTTCTAATTCTTCTTTGTTACTTTTTTTTAGTGTTGACAATGTCCACCATTTTGTGTTTAGCTCAAGATGCTAATTTCAAAATCCCTAAAACACAACTGTATGCATTTATCATTTTTTAAGTTAATGAGATATACACTCACCGCCCATTTTATTAGGTACACCTTACTAGTACTGGGTTGGACCCGCTTTTGCCTTCAGAACTGTCTTAATTCTTTGTGGCATAGATTTAACAAGGTACTGGAAATGTTCCTCAGAGATTTTGGCCATATTGACATGATAGCATCATGCAGTTGCAGCAGATTTGAATTTGGCCATTTGATTACAGTGAACTCATTGTCATGTTCAAGAAACCAGTCTGAGATGATTCGCGCTTTATGACATGGCACGTTATCCTGCTGGAAGTAGCCATCAGAAGATGGTTACACAGTGGTCATAAAGGGACGGACATGGTCAGCAACAATACTTAGGTAGACTGTGACATTGACACGATGCGTAATTGGTACCAATGGGCCCAAAGTGTGCTAAGAAAATATCCTCTACACCATTACACCACCACACCAGCCTGAACCATTGATACAAAGCAGGATGGATCAATGCTTTCATGTTGTTGGCATCAAATTCTGACCCTGCCATCGGAATGTTGCAGCCGAAATCGAGACTCATCAGACCAGGCAACATTTTTCCTATCTTTTATTGTCCAATTTTGGTGAGCTTGTGTGAATTGTAGCCTCAGTTTCCTGCTCTTAGCTGACAGGAGTGGCACCCGGTGTGGTCTTCTGCTGCTGTAGCCCATCTGCCCCAAGGTTGTGTTGTGTTCAGAGATGCTCTTCTGCAAACCTCGGTTGTAACGAGTGGTTATTTGAGCTACTATTGCCTTTCTATCAGCTGGAAAAGTTCATGTATAAATAAACTTGCCCTGCCTTAGAACCAGTCTGGCCATTCTCCTTTGACCTCTGGCATCAACAAGTCACTTGTGCCCACAGAACTGCCGCTCACCGGATATTTTCTCTTTTTTAGATCATTCTCTGTAAACCCTAGAGATGGTTGTGCATGAAAATCCCAGTAGATCAGCAGTTTCTGAAATACTCAGACCAGCCCGTCTGGCACCAACAACCATGCCACGTTCAAAGTCACTTAAATCCTCTTTCTTCCCTATTCTGATGCTCGATTTGAACTGCAGCAGATTATTTTGACCATGTCTACATGCCTAAATGCATTGAGTTGCTGCCATGTGATTGGCTGATTAGAAATTTGCGTTAAAGTGCAGTTGGACAGGTGTACCTAATAAAGTGTATATCACAGTAACAGAGTTAACAATGTCCACCATTTTGTGTCTTTTAGCTCAAGATGCTAGCCTCAAACCACATGTCAAAAACCCAACTGTATGCATTTTAACAATTTTTTAAGTTAATGAGATATACATCACAGTAACAGAGTTGACAATCTAGTATTGGTGTATCCTAAACTTGTACAAATGAATGAGAAATCAATAATGACACGCCTCAAAGCCTTCCAGAGTTTCCCGCCACAGGAAGTGACATCATTGGAGCAAGTCAAATGCTTTTTTTTTTTTAAATCAGTGCTTTACAGATTGTTCTGCCTTTTAATTACAGGGTTGACAAGAATGTAGAGACAGACAAAAAATAAATTTTTTATATCTGAAATTACAGACAAATACTCAAAATGGATGTTTTGTGCTAATGTTTATACAATGTAATAGAGTAAACAGACAGAATGTCCTTAAATACATATAAAAACATTATTATTAGCAATTCTAGAATCATCCATAAACAAGAGACTAGGAGAAAATAGTGATATATGGATTTATACAGTCAGACCATGTGATTAGGACAAAATATAACATATAGTATAACATAAAACAATATACAATGGTATACAACATTTAGCAGCTTCTCTCTCTATCAGACCTACATACAGTGTACAGGGAGTGCAGAATTATTAGGCAAGTTGTATTTTTGAGGATTAATTTTATTATTGAACAACAACCATGTTCTCAATGAACCCAAAAAAACTCATTAATATCAAAGCTGAATATTTTTGGAAGTAGTTTTTAGTTTGTTTTTAGTTTGAGCTATTTTAGGAGGATATCTGTGTGTGCAGGTGACTATTACTGTGCATAATTATTAGGCAACTTAACAAAAAACAAATATATACCCATTTCAATGATTTATTTTCACCAGTGAAACCAATATAGCATCTAAACATTCACAAATATACATTTCTGACATTCAAAAACAAAACAAAAACAAATCAGTGACCAATATAGCCACCTTTCTTTGCAAGGACACTCAAAAGCCTGCCATCCATGGATTCTGTCAGTGTTTTGATCTGTTCACCATCAACATTGCGTGCAGCAGCAACCACAGCCTCCTAGACACTGTTCAGAGAGGTGTACTGTTTTCCCTCCTTGTAAATCTCACATTTGATGATGGACCACAGGTTCTCTATGGGGTTCAGATCAGGTGAACAAAGAGGCCATGTCATTAGTTTTTCTTCTTTTAGACCCTTTCTTGCCAGCCACGCTGTGGAGTACTTGGACGAGTGTGATGGAGCATTGTCCTGCATGAAAATCATATTTTTCTTGAAGGATGCAGACTTCTTCCTGTACCACTGCTTGAAGAAGGTGTCTTCCAGAAACTGGCAGTAGGACTGGGAGTTGAGCTTGACTCCATCCTCAACCCGAAAAGGCCCCACAAGCTCATCTTTGATGATACCAGCCCAAACCAGTACTTCACCTCCACTTTGCTGGCGTCTGAGTCGGACTGGAGCTCTCTGCCCTTTACAGATCCAGCCACGGGCCCATCCATCTGGCCCATCAAAACTCACTCTCATTTCATCAGTCCATAAAACTTTAGAAAAATCAGTCTTGAGATATTTCTTGGCCCAGTCTTGACGTTTCAGCTTGTGTGTCTTGTTCAGTGGTGGTCGTTTTTCAGCCTTTCTTACCTTGGCCATGTCTCTGAGTATTGCACACCTTGTGCTTTTGGGCACTCCAGTGATGTTGCAGCTCTGAAATATGGCAAAACTGGTGGCAAGTGGCATCTTGGCAGCTGCACGCTTGACTTTTCTCAGTTCATGGGCAGTTATTTTGCTCCTTGGTTTTTCCACATGCTTCTTGCGACCCTGTTGACTATTTTGAATGAAACGATTGATTGTTCGATGATCACGCTTCAGAAGCTTGGCAATTTTAAGAGTGCTGCATCCCTCTGCAAGATATCTCACTATTTTTTACTTTTTGGAGCCTGTCAAGTCCTTCTTTTGACCCATTTTGCCAAAGGAAAGGAAGTTGCCTAATAATTATGCACACCCTGTAAAGCACATTTCTGACTGATTAGATTTACACTGATTCACATTTCTGGATTCATTTTGAGGAACAAATGTCTGCATACTGACCTTTATAATAGCGTTATAACAAGGTTATGTTTATAATAGGCAATAAACACTCTTAAAATCACTCTTAACTGAACACTTCTTGACTAATAAACCAGGACATTGAAGTAACTGAGCCTTGTGGCAGATTGTCAGTTTATGTTGTTTTAATTTTGTTTTTGTATTTGCACAGCTCTGAGTATTCTCTGCATTCTCTTCCTTTGAAAAGAAATGCTGCAAGAAAAGAGAAAGATTTCACTATGGATTGACTTTAACTTTAAGAAGTATTGAAAATGTATGAGTCAAACTGGGCCAATGTGTGTGGCAATGTTAGTTAGCAAATACGCTGGAAGTGTTTAGTATTATTTGTCTCTTTTCAGGTTATTATATTGCACATCTTTTAATTTGCTGCATTGTTTTTCCACACATTTTTGTTAAAGTTGTATTGCAAATCTGAGGTCACTTTGTAACACTGTCAATAATATGCAAGGATAACACAATTAAACATTATTAGCTGAACGACTAATGTTTTTATGGTGCTAAAATGTTTCTTTTTTGGGTTTCTGTTCACATTTTAATGTTTTTGATCGATAAAATGACTCACTCATAATTGCAACATAGGATCATTCCAAAAACGTAGCCCTATATACAGTCCTGGAGATCACGAATTATGTAGCCAGAGCTACATACGGCTGCATTTCGTCTTTAAAAGGAACGCTACATGGTAGTATTACGCCATTTCTTTTTGCGCTTATCCGCTGACTGCTTACCTGTATGGAAAGGCTTTTCCGCTGCTACCAGTTTGTCCAGTGGCTCTCGACATATACGTCAGCAGACTTGAGATGAAGAGTGGAGTTGACCGCAAAAAGGTCAAGAATCTTGGTGTGACTGTGAAGTCAGATCTGAGTTTCAATAGTCATGTCAAAGCAGTACGTAAATCAGCATACTATCATCTCAATAACATTGCAAGAGTCAGATGCTTTGTTACCAGTGAAGACTTAGAGAAACTTGTTCATGCTTTTATCAGCAGCAGGGTGGATTACTGTAACGGCCTCCTCACGGGCCTTCCCAAAAAAAAACTGTCAGACAGTTGTAGCTCATCCAGAACGCTGCGGCCAGGATTCTGACCAGGACCAGGAAATCAGAGCACATCACACCTGTCCTCAGGTCTTTTACACTGGCTCTCAGTTACATTCAGAATAGATTTTAAAGTATTACTACTTGTCTATAAATCACTAAATGGCCTAGGACCTCAATACATAACAGATATGCTCACTGAATACAAGCCGAACAGATCACTCAGATCTTTAGGATTATACAAACTAGAAATTCCAAGAGTTCAGTCAAAGCAGGGTGAATCGGCCTTTAGCTACTAACAGCGCCCCCCGCTGCTGGAATCAGCTTCCAGAAATGATCAGATGTGCTCCAACATTAGGAACATTCAAATCAAGACTGAAAACACGTCTGTTTAGCTGTGCCTTTACTGAATGAGCACTGTTGTGTCTTTCTTTTCTTTTTCATTATTTTATAACCTGTTTTAACACATTTTCATCTGTTTTTAATCATTCCTATTATTAGCGTTTTTATTTTCTTATACTTGTCTTTTTTATTCTGTTCATGTAAAGCACTTTGAATTGCCACTGTGTATGAAATGTGCTATATAAATAAACTTGCCGTCTAAATGATGGTTCCAGAAAGCAAGAAAGTCAAAGACAAAAACCAAAAAAAATAAAATAAGCAAGTAAATAACAGTGTGAGAATGTGGTAAAATCTGAAAACACGAGAGAAAAAAAATCAGGCTGCCGCGAAGGCTTTTCTTTTTCTGGACTGCTTTTGAAAACACTGTCGGTTGTGTTTAGGGAAGTGGGTGGGGCGCTGGTCAATCAGTGCTTTTGAAAACACTTTCGGTTGGGTTTAGGAAAGGAGGAGGGTGGGTCAGTCGATCAGTCAGTCAGTCGACAGCGGCCTCTGGTGGATTTACTCGAGAAGAGCAGGTGCGAATAGCACTCGCAAATGAAATTTGTGATCTCAAAAAGCATACACAGCGGCCTCTGGTGAATTCACGATATCAAAAACTGCACAAACACGTACCTCCTGGTGCTCTCTAGAAATGTATATGAGGTACATAATCAGAATAGGCCTGGGTTGCATATTTTGACGTTTTAATTCTCACAATGGTGATTTGGAATATTAAAGTAGAGGTTTTACTTGCATTTATTGTTTATGTAAAAATCAATCAGTAAATTTAAGGCATACACAAAATTGCATCTCTCATCACCTTTAGGAACATTCAGTAAATTCAGAATAATATTTTATGATCCTTTGATGGCTATATTATAGGTACAAAGACCTCTAGAAAAAAACAACTTTACTAAAATGTTATAAATAAAATGGAAACACATTTTGTTTTTATTTTACAATATGATTTACACTGTAACAAATGCAGGGTTCCACAATATTCATTAATGTTGTCCCAACACAAATCGATTAAGTTAATAATTTTAAGTGAATTGAAGATAAAACAATTAAGTTGTCCCAAAAAAGCAGCTCATTTTAAATAGTTTGAACAAGCAGCAACATTTTTTGAGTGTATGAATGGTTTGCATAAGGTCATTTAAACAAGTTAAAAAAAAAGAAAATATCAAAGAACATTTATATTTTTGTTGTTTTTATACTTTTATTTTTATATCATGTTTACCATCATTAATTAATAACCTATTAACTGTTTATTTTGCTAAACAATATATGATGATACATTTTGAACATTTCCCAGATCATTGTGATTATGGTAAACTCAAAAAAACTAAAAGATCAAGTGGTTCAGGGCTCATTCACCTAAAATGAACATTTGCACTATTGTGCTATCCACAATGGTCCCTTTTTTAACTTTAGTAGATTATTAAAGATTTTTTGCTTCAATAATGTTCATTGGTGATTCATAAAAAGCAGGTCAACAGATCTGAAATGAAAAAAAAAACTGTAATACCATTTAGTGAGAACTTAGTTGCATTTTATTTTACACTATGTGTATTTATAATGTATTTACCTAATAAGTACTTGGTTATATAAGGTTACAGTTAGGTTCAAGGTTATAACCCAATTACTGTACTGACTTTATTAACAAACAAGACTGTAAAATAAAAAGTTACCAAAATATTCTTAAAAACCATATATTTATATTTGAATAGTAATAATAATAATAATAATAATAATAATAATAATAATAATAGTGGGGCGGCAAGAAGATCACTAGTTCGAGCCTCGGCTGGGTCAGTTGGCATTTCTGTGTGGAGTTTGCATGTTCTCACCGTGTTGGCATGGATTTCCTCCAGGTGCTCCGGTTTCCCCCACAGTCCAAACACATGCACTATAGGGGAATTAAATTAACTAAATTGGCCAAAGTGAGTGTGTATGGGTGTTTCCCAGTACTGGGTTGCAGCTGGAAGGGCATCCGCTGTGTAAAACCATATGCTAGATAAGTTAGCGGTTCATTCAGCTGTGGTGACCCCAGATTAATAAAGGAACTAAGCCGAAGCAAAATGAATGAATGAATGAATCATCATCATCATCATTATCATCTCTTTATCTTTTAAGAGCATTAAATCTTTAATGTAGAGGAAATCTTTTGAAGAATGAAAAGGCTCTTCTTGGAACCATTAATATAAATAGAAAATTTTATTTTTGTGTGTGTGCAAAACACACTTATATATAGCTCCTCCTGAAGTTACATTGAGGTCTTCATTACTATTACTACCTCATGTATTGCACTGCTATAAGCATATTATTATAGACTACTTATTTCATTATTCTGTCTATTAATAAGGAAAACGAATACAAAACACACTCCCCCCCC
>CAIGQZ010001198.1:602161-614210 GCA_903798205.1 Danio tinwini | reverse complement strand
CATACATCCAAATGGCTCTTTACAAAAATGCATTTGCTAAAAAAAGTCAGAAAAGGCTCTTTACTGAAAAAAGGTTCCCGACCCCTGCCCTAGACGATCCTAATCCAGCATTTATACGATTCTGCCAATCATATTTTCAAGTTCAGGAGAGAAGCATAAAGGCGGCCGCACAAGTCTTCACGTTGTTTTACATACATTGCTCAGCAATGTGTACACCTCCAAATGGTGTTGAAAGAGTCACATACTGTATTTATAAGGTATAATTTACCCCAAAAATGTCATTTCTGTCTTCATGTAATGACGTATTCGCAGCCGCGAAAACACACATGACGTGAGCTGTTACTACAGAGAGGGCGGGTGCGCGCCTGTGAATGATGCCAACCTTAGTGAACAGAACTTGCATAGGCTGTGAATAACAGGTAATAAAGTTGTAAATAACATTCAGTTTGTGGCACAGAGAGATCGTTTGGGAGCCGCGCGGGGAGTATGAACCGCACACGCACAGTGAAAATGAAACCGAAAGCGTGCACATCATTCAAATGATCATATCGCATTTTAGAGTTATGATTACGACAAGCATATATGTTTATCTTTCATAGCGAACACAGAGTGTTGTGCATAAGAATAAATGTTTACCAGTGTCAGAATAGCTACTCTAGCCTATATAATGTTGAGTATAATGCAAGAGGGAGTCTGATAATGACAAAGGTCTGATTTTACCAGTAGAACACTGGTAAACAATTATAATGGTTACAATGTTGTCAATGACAGATTGCAAGCGCATTTCTCAAACATAATTCAACATCAGAATTATGAATAGTTGTATTCTGAAATAACAATAATAATAAGCTACTCATATTATCCTTTATTTTACATCTACAGAATCGTGAGAAAATCGTGATCTTTATTTTAAAGGGCACCTATGGTGAAAAATCTCCTTTTCAAGCTGTTTGGACAGACATATGTGTATGTATGGTGTATAGACCGTCATATTGGGGTGATATAAACACACCCAGTCCTTTTTTTTTCAATTTAACAACATATAAACGGTGAACCAATTGGAGCGGTTTTCAGACCGACCGCAACTTGACGTAGGAGCGCGGTCCCCCCGCCCACCAAATTGATTGACAGCTGCGTATTAACATGTCTCCGTAGTAACGTGTGTACTCATATCAACCAGACACAGGACCAGGACGTGAGCAAACTAAGCAACCATAAATAAAAGGTCTGTTCAGTTCGCTAGGATCATCAATCATCATCAAATGTGATCAAGAGTGAGTTTCACAAGTTTAAAATGTTTTAAAACAGTGCATGTGTGTAATGAATTACAGCCATTTACTTCATCAACACAGCCGCGTGTCAGAACAATCATAAAAGACGCTTCAATCCCGGTTTGTGGACGGTAAATCAGGTTTATTTTGTACATTAACATAACAGATATCCACACAGCAGTGGAGATTAACCTGTAGCCTGTCACATTTGCATGCAAAAAGAGTGCAAAGCTAAACGCACGCTGTCTGTGTGTGTGCCTGTCAGCGCTGTGTGTGTGTGCGTGAACTTTGTAACGACATTGTGTGTGACATCCTTGCAACTCCACAACATGCATCAAATACTCATTGGTAAAGTTCTTACTGTAGTTTTTCCTCACAAACGTTACGTGAGATCTTATTCCTTCGTGTTTGTCTGTTGTCTGATGCAGCCGAGGGAGCCGCTGCCAGGCACGTGGAAACGGTGGGCATGAAGGACTAGCCTTAAAGGCGCAGTACACAAAAACAGCTAGCTTCTGCTAAATGCTACAAAAAAGAAACTCATAAAAGGTATAATAAAAAATCTGATGGGTGTTTTGAGATGAAACTTTACAGACACATTCTGGAGACACAAAAGACTTATATTAAATCTGGAAAAAGTGGTAACCTAGGTGTCCTTTAAGCAAAAAAAATCGCGATTCTTATTTTAGCCAGAAACATGCAGCTCTAATATATATATATATATATATATATATATTAGGGCTGTCAATTGATTAAAAAATTAACTAATTAATCACACTTTTTTGTGTGATTAATCATGATTAATCATGAAAGAAAAATCCTAAATACAGGCATTGGAAATATAGAAATTGAAAAATTATAATAATAAAGTATTGAATACAAACAATTGTATTCAGTGTAAAGTTGTATTGCGAGTTGAGAACATTAATTATAAAGTAGAAACAATTTAGCTTTGTCCTCCTTAACGTTTCGTCACCTTAGAATTATAAGGTTCTGTCTGCGTTCTGAATGATTATGAGAAATTGAGCTTCAAAGTTTTTGCATTCCATAACAAACAGCATGTGTGTAACATTTGTTTTTATAAAAGGTCTTAAAATGTAAACAACTTATAAAAAAACATCCCATAATGTAAATAAGTTGTCATTTAATAAGAATATGCCAATAACTAAATTTTGACAAAAATTTCAGACAGAACCTTATAATTGTAAGGTGACGATTTAACCAGTTGCTAAGACAGACCTGTCTATTGACATTATCGGGGACAACACACACACACACACACACACACACAGAGAGAGAGTGAGTGAGAGAGAGAGAGAACTGCAACTGCGATAAATGCGTTAACTTTTTTTTACGCGTTAAATATTTCAAATTAATCACGTGCGTTAACGCGCTAATATTGACAGCCTTAATATATATATATATATATATATATACACACACACACACACACTGTAAAAAAATGTTAATTATATTAACGATTTCTGTATTTTGTGAATTTTATTTCCGCTTATTTTACGGTTGTGAATTGCCTCATGTGACCTTGATCTCTGCTCTGTCGAATTTCGATGTTGAAAATTCAACTTTACAGTTAGACTTTTTTATTGACGTTTTAGTAGTTTGAAATAATATATAAGCAGTGCTTAATTTGTGAATTGCGAGGTCCTAGAATAGATTGGGGTAACGGATCCAGCATGTTACCCGAGGATGGATAGGTGTTGCCAGGGCCGGATTAACCAATGGGCATTACGGGCACAGGCCCAGGGGCAACCCAGGAATGCTGATTTTGTAGGGTATACTTAGGCTAAGTGCAAACAGCGCACCTTGTTAGAATAAACTATTTGAGTGATTCCCGTCCATCAATGTTTGATTGATAGAGACAACATAACTAAAGAGATTGACAAACAGCAGTGTGAGTGGCGTAGCTTCTAAAGCGCGTGGCAACATGTTTTAACATGATCGATCATGAACCCGGTCGAATCCAGCATCTGATGAACAAGTCAGATTTTGCCTACTCTTCATCACGAGGAAGACAAGTAGGAATCATTAATCAGTGTGTGTATTATGAAAGACTCAGATTCATAGAACTGAATTGGTGAGGTGTTATATCCAAATCAAATGCATTATAAGTTTGTAGAAGTTACACATTTAAATTACCCTTAAATATAAATGTAAGTACTGCTTCTGTGAACTGGAACAAGTATATTAAAATCCATTAATTGTCACTAATTGTATTAGTATTTTTTCATTTCATAGTGTGCTTCAAATGCTTTAAAAATAAATAAAATCTTTGTAGACTAGAAATATGTGTACTGTATAGCATTTATTTAAAAATGTGGGCAATACATTATAGATTAAAATTAAAAATATATATTTTATTAATCTTATTTTTTTATTTAACTATAGGGGTGTGGCCAGGTAGGGGGCCTACAAAACATTGTGCCCAGGGCCCTCTGAATTCTTAATCTGGGCCTGGGTGTCATGCACAAAAGTGAAGAGGGTTGGGAAGTCCCAGAAGAAAGTGAAAGTGAAGAGTGCACGGTGTAGGAAGGCGTTTAAGGAGGGGAATCGGTAAAATGAGCACAAATTAAGCCCTGTTTATAAGAAATAACATGTAAAGAAATAAGTCTGTGTAAAATATCAGAAAATGTATGCAGTACCGCATTTATTAACTTTTCAAGGTTAAATTAGATTAGATTAGATTCAACTTTATTGTCATCACACATGTACAAGTACAAGGAAACGAAATGCAGTTTAGGTCTAACCAGGAGTGCAATAGCAGCAAGTGCAGGATACAGGTATAAGTTATAAAGTGCAGTTATAGAAAAACTATGGTGATATTTACAAATGGATGTACTATGAACATTATATACAGGTTGTGTTAGCTATGAACAGATTTACAATAGATGGATAAATGTACAGGTTGCTATTAATAATCAGAAGTGTGCAGATAGATAAACATAATTACAAATGTATATGTACAGTGGATGTGTACATAATTTACAAATGTACATGTGCAGTAGGTGTGTACAGTTCAAATAAATGAATCAGTGCAATGAATATGTGCAATTTTTAAATTAAGTAGTTAAGTAGTGCAGTGATTATGAGGAGTCTGAGTTATGAGGAGAGTGGGGTGTGTATTAGGGGGGCAAAAAGTCAGTGTCGAGCAGAGTTCAAAAGGGAGACAGCTCTGGGGAAGAAGCTGTTCTTTAGTCTGCTGGTTTTTTTACCGGGGGAGCCTGAAGCGCCTGCCACAAGTGTAAATCTGTGTAAATGTTGTTGGAAGAAAGATTAGTCTGCCATAATGCAGTAAAAAAGCATAAAAAACAATTATAAAACAACAGAAATATAAACATGAATCTCAAAATGACGTATATTTTCACAGTGTACTGTATATAGTGGCTAATATCTTATGTAAAATTGCCTAATATTTAGGAAGCACACGTAATTGCAAATATTATTACATTATTATATTATTCATTTTATTATTGAATTTAATCAAGCTATAAACATTTAAAAATAGCACAAATTCTTTATAACTGTAAAGTATTCCAGAATTGTATTAATAATAAAAATAATAATAGATTATTGGCGGCGCAGTAGGTAGTGCTGTCGCCTCAAAGCAAGAAGGTCGCTGCTTCGAGCCTCGGCTGGGTCCGTTGGCGTTTTTGTGTGGAGTTTGCATGTTCTCCCTGCATTCGTGTGGGTTTCCTTCGACTGCTCTGGTTTCCCCCACAGTCCAAAGACATGCGTTACAGGAGAATTGGGTAGGCTAAATTGTCTGTAGTGTATGAGTGTGAATGGGTGTATGGATGTTTTTCAGGGATGGGTTGCAGCTGGAAGGGCATCCCCTGCGTGAAACATATGCTGGATAAGTTGGCGGTTCATTCTGCCGTGGCGACCCCGGATTAATAAAGTGAATTGACATGAGTGAATGAGTGAATAATAGATTATTATGTTTCAATTATGCAAACTAACTAATTCTACAAATCACTATCTCTAAAATATTCATCAATAATAGTTTTATATAGTAATATTTTATTATTATTAAATGTGTTTAAAAATGTAAACTAATAAATACTTTAATAATATAGAACCATGAGGTAATTAGTAGTAATCTTTTTAATTTACTTCATCATTTTTTATTATTGATCAAACTTTGTGAGTTGTAATGTGGGGTAATAATAAGTCATAGTCAATGTAATAACAATAATTATTATTCACTCACTTTTCTTCAGCTTAGTTTCTGATTTATCAGGGGTCGCCACAGCGGAATGAACCACTAAGTACTCTGGCGTATATTTTTTTTGTGTGACAAATACCCTTCCAGCCACAATAATTATTATTTATTATTGATAAATCAAATAAGATATCTTTTTTAAAGCACTGGCCTTTTGATACTATAGTAATTTAACTGTAATTAAAATCAATTATTAATGTAATACTACTATTTGTAGACAATTTAGTCTAATTCTTCTACTAGGCATTGGTAGAATTTCAACAACAGTAATCAGCCAGCTGTTGAGTAACTCTTTCATATACTCACCAAACACAAATTTCCACTAATAATTAGCTGGTGTTTATTTAGTAAGTCGAATATGCTCATAATAACTGAACCGTTTTCACAGATGAGGAACAGACAGCACATTTTCTTCTATACATATGTTGGTTTATCATGTCTTGCTTTATCTTGTCTGGACACAGAGTGACGCAGTGTAAGTACAAGCGGATTGGCTGTCCGTGGCAGGGGCCATTTCATGAGCTCAGTGCCCATGAGGCTGAGTGCTGCCACCCATCTAAAACTGGCATGGAGCTGATGGGCATCCTGGACGAGATGGACCAGAGCCATCGCAGAGAACTTCAGCTCTACAACAGCATCTTCAGCCTGCTGTGCTTCGAGAAGATCGGCTTTACAGGTGCGTAATATAAACAGCAAATGCCATTTCATTACATATTCAGTCACTGCGACACTTTAAGTGAGGATCAGCTGATTACAGTTCTTTACCATGGATTTAGGAGTTGAATCTCTATTTGTAGCTATATGAAAAACATTGTGTTAAGGCCTAATTAGTTTGCATTAATCTATTAACTATTGCTGGTTCCAGATTACACTTAGCCAGATATTGGGATGATCTTTTTTGGTGATTTGGGAAATAATAATGGGTGTCTTTTTATCTCATATGTGCCCCTGGAGAACAAAACCAGTGTTGGGCCCCGATCATACCAAACACGTTTTTTGCAAAAGTGTCTTTTTTAATGGTTTTATAATGGCTGCAGTTAAAAAAAGAAAGGTAAATTCCATTAGGCGCTCTAGCCCCAAGATGTTTGATACAGTTGTTGCCTAGTAACAAAAAAAAAGTGCAGCACATTGCTCTTCTCTAAAGTCAACTAAAAGGTGTTCGACATGAAAACACAGTTCAGGTGACTGAAACCGAAACAAACTCAACTCTAGCCAGGGTGAAAATTTTCCAAAACTCCTGGTACAGGTCGATCATGTGGGCACTAAAACTGGCTGGGTTCACATCAAATGCAGATGATGTAATTCAGATGGTGAATTCTGCACATTTGCAGCAAATGCTTTGTGTAGGGGTGAAACGGATCACTGCTGATTCGTGATCCGTACGGATCACAACTCAAGGTTCGGAACGCACGTGACCTGCGGAACTTGTCAGTTAATCCAACATTTATAACCATTGCAGAGAGATCGCCTCCCATTCAAATCGTGTGCATGAAAGCATTTTGGCTTCCAACTGCTCTCCTACTCGTCTGCTGTTCACTTTTATTTTCTTCCACGACTCCCCAACACTTTTCACTTTCGTCTGTGACACCTCTGCCCCGCTCACTTTCATCTGTGACAGTCCTCCGCCATCCACCGCCCCAACACCCCCCCCCCCCACACCCACCCACACCCAAAAACATCACGTTGATCTGTTTAATGAAACATGATGCTGGCGAATTTTTGACGCTAGTAAAAGCAATGACATTGTGTAACCAACAGATGGCGACAAACAACCATCAAAATGATGTCACTGAATAGGTTTTCAAAAAGAACACACCTAAAGTATATTAACACATGAAGTTTAATGTGTGAATTGTAGAATCATTAATTGAAGATAAATATGATCTGTTGTACAAGATGTTAGATTTCTATATTTAGCATTATCAGCAACAGTAGCAAAGATTATATTTCATATTGAATACTTTTCTTTCTTCAGCTGATTCTTTCTTGATTGTTATTTTTATTACCAGTACGATTCTAAGTTCTGTTTGTTAAAAGCAATTTTTTGCAGTAATATTTTTTATATAAATGGAAAGCACATGACATTTGTCTCCTCACTTTTTTGCTGATCTGAGAAATGGTCCGATCCGTGACTAAAAAACCGTAGTGTGATGCGTTACACCACTAGCTTCGTGTTTTCTGCATTGTGGAACAGTAATCCGCCTCTGTTCTCATGCTTGCATTGACTTCTATGCAATATACTCATGCATGTACTTAACTCTACTTTTGGTGTGAACCCAGCATAAACGGCTTTTATCGCTGCCTGTTGGTTCAGCATGTCCTTAACATGCATTACAGTGTGTCTTAGTGTTTTCATGTGGACTGATTTTATTTTTTTAAATGAAGGTGGGGAAACTGTTTATAAAAATATCCATGCATGTGTGGACATGTCCTCAAGTTCCACAAGTTTAGTCAAAATCAGAGATTTTTCTTTTATTCCAAAAATCATTAAAATCATAAGTGATTATCATGATCCAAAGACATTTTGTACATTTCCTACTATAAATATATCAAACTTAATTTTTGATTAGTATGTATATTGATTAGTATTTAATCGAATGTAATTTAACAAGTTTAAAGGTGATTCTCTCTGTATTTATGTGTGTTTTTGCATACATACATAAGTTTATATATGTATGTACATTTTATGTATAAATATTTATTTCCTATATTTACAGTGGGAAGACTAGCAACAATCAAGAATGCATGATTATAGCTGTCATGGCTTTGCAATCAAAAAATGTCCGTACAATGGAAGTCAATGGGTCAAAAACAGCCACCAACATAATGAAAGGGTAGTCAGTTTGCCCAGAGTCTATTGTTGAGTTTTTGAACATTTTCAAAGGATTTCCCCAAAATGTGTCAAACTAAGATTTGTCACCAAAAAACAGTCCATTTGCTGAAACAGAAAGTTGTGGCCAAATTAAGACTCAGAATCACCCCAGAGTGGATGAAAACATCCCTAACAGCACCCAAGGGTTAATTATTTCAGAGCTGTCCATTACATGCCAATATATATAAAACAGTTACTAATAGATTGCTTGATTTAAACCATCATTTGTTCTCATAATTTTGTTCTCTGCACACTTGTAACATCTCTGTAACTTGTGTTTGCTCCAGAGGTGCAGTTCCGACCGTACCGTACTGACGACTTCATCACGCGACTGTACTACGAGACGCCGCGCTTCACCGTGCTAAACCAGACCTGGGTGCTGAAGGCACGGGTCAACGACTCGGAACGCAACCCCAACCTGTCCTGCAAACGCACGCTTGCCTTCCAGCTCATCCTGAAGAGCAAAGTGAACTCTGCGCTGGAGTGCTCCTTCCTGCTCCTGAAGGGCCCGTACGAGGACATCAAAATCAAACCCGTCATCCAGCACCATGTCTTCTCCAACGACGCCAATGAAACCGAGTACGCCCCACTGCCCATCTGCGACAGCGTGGAGTGCAACAAGCTGCTGGCTGCCAAAAACATCAACCTCCGCCTCTTCATCTTTCAGATCCAGAAATAGAGGGGACGCAAGACACGGATTGGCATGAACAAAAGAGGAGCGAAGAGGGGAAAGGAGCACCACTGAACCACAGATACCTCGACTGGAGCAAAACAAGGAGGAACACGGCCCATCAGTACTGCAGTAGATTGTTTGTTTGTGTGTGAGTGTGTGTTGTTGCCGCCGGTAAGCTTTCAGACCCTTTACGGCCAAAATAAGAAAAAAAAAAAAAAAAGTCAACAGTGTCACCCAACACCCTGCTGATCTCTCGCTGGCAGAGCAGGACGGGCCTGAATGAATGAACACCATCAGTGGAAATCAGTCAGACCAATGCTGAGGAACGAGACTGAAGGAGCGCTAGAGGTTTAGATCATTCAACTCTGTGTTTCCATGCAGATTCCAGAGCTTCATCTCGAGGCTGCGACTGCTTTAAGTGTATTTTCGTATGTGAAGGTGGCCATTTTCATAGCAGTCACGCTGAACAAAAGGCCACCGATCCTACAACCTGAAAGATGCGATTTGCATGTTTTTAGTTTTCCTCTTGTGCCCTCTGGAAAGCACACTTTTTATCGCGTAGCATAATAATCTTGACCTTATTAACGCATTTATTTAAGAACCTGTAAATCTTGCCTTTTTCCCCTCCCTCCCTCACATGATCTTGTCTTTTTTGATCCCTGCTGGTTTGTGAAGGACACCGGTACATTTCACACCTCATGATTTGTCATGGATATTTATATTTATTGCTTTTATTTAACCTGCATTAATTAAAACAAGACTTTTTACAAATCACTCATCCACTTAACACTGAGAGACTGGAAAGATCTGATAGCGAGCCATTGTTACAAACCCCTTCCCCTCTTCAACCCTCATCCATCTACACGCACAAACACACACATGCAGATTTGGGTGGTTTATGAGGACTCTCCTTAGACGTAATGTATTTTATACTGTGAAAAACCCTTATTATTTTGCCTTATGTCTCCTTTTAACCCAACCCTCGCAGTAAACCTTCGGCAAATCTTCAATGTGAAAAAAACCCTCAAGTATGATTTTCAACAGTTTTGAATAACGTAGCATGTACTCATAAACCACTTCAACATCCTAGGTCCTACTCATGTCATTATACAAATGTCCTCATAAACCACTAAAACCAGTACACACACACACACATGACCTTCCTTCATTAAATATACGCACACACAAAGCTGGGGGTACAATAGAGCCAATGGGGTAATCAGATCTCGGTTCAGATGAACACGGCTGTGACTTAGTTTTGACATACTTGAATTCATGAACGACAGAACAACAAACAGTTGAGCTGATCCAGCAGAGACGGTCACTTCTGATTAGAGGAGATTAGTTAAACTGTTTCTGCATCTAAAAGCTTTTAATTCTCACACTCTGGCTGTATATGTGCCTTTCTATTAAAGCTCATTTAAACTTGCCTCTGAATTCTTTCTTGGCTTACTTGAGTTTATGAACACACATTATACACTGAGGTATTAACTGTATATTTTAAGTAAATTTATTTAGTTATTTTTTGATTTTGCCTTTGTAAGGGCAGGTTTTTTTTATAAGTAATTATTAGGCCCACACGGAATCTGCACATGCAGATTTTCTGCAGATTTTTAGCCCATCATTAATTCTGTTTACTTACTTAGTTAACTATTTACAGTTAATCTAATTGGATTTAAATTTTAAACATTAAATACTAGTTAAAAAGATATAATTTTTTTTTTTAACATAAGGTTTTAGTTATGATACTCCCAAAATAATTCCACAAAAATCAGCAGATTTTTACCAAAATTCTCTGCAGAAATAGCAAAAAAAACGTCCGTAGATTCCGTCTGGCCCTAGTAATTATATTAGGGCTGCACGAAATTGGAAAATTACAAACTGCGATATTATTTTTTAATTTTGCAATATATATCGCGATATCTATACAATATCACTAGATGAGCTGAATAAATGATGGTTAAAAAATGTATAGTTTTAGATTAAATAGGTTGATTTTGTAGCGGAGTGCATAAAATATAATATTCTACAGCACGGCAATTTGTTCCAGCCTTTTAAATAGTGACCAAGACATCAAAAATAAATTTAGATCTGTCGAAAAACAGCTGCTAAAGTCATAAAGTAATGTGTCTGTTCAATATATGAGCACGAGCTGTATTGAACAGCACAGCAGAGCGCGAGTCACCTGACAATGAGTGGCGCAAGCAGCCAAAAACATTCAGATACTTGATCGTAAAGGCTTCTCAATGCCGCATTTTTGTTGCAAAGTTTAAAGTTCCGAGCTTAAACACCAAGGCTAATACGCACGCACACTGGATTAACCATAGCAGCGGGCCTTTTCTGTGTGCAAGTTCGTTACTTCTAATGTAAGAATCATAGACTGTAAAAGATATGGACGTAGTATCCGTGATGTCACCCATAGGTTTCTGAAGAACCCAAAAGAAGCTACTAGTAGGCGTGGCCAACCATCACCATTTTGTTCGTGCGTCATCGCACCAACCGGGGCATACCAAACAAGGTCAAAGAGGCGGAGTGTGTGCGGAGCTACAGACGCCTGCTAGCATTTTGCTTAGACGGCTTTTCTATGGGAGAAAGGCTTAATACTTCATTACCTGAGACTCGTTTGTGTTCTGACCACATGTGCTTCGTTGTACACTATATCAATAAAGTGTTTAGACTTAAAAAAAAACACTGTTGTACTATGAGCCACTAAACATTGGTCTTACGATGTTTTTCTACAGGAGGAAAGCGCGAATTACATACATCTAAATACTTCAAATATAGTCTGTGTTAAATGCAAGACTATTGATGAAATCCAGGCATAACACTGTATGACAACACTTCAGACTTCTACAGCCTACAGCTAATCAATCTGTCAGATTCTGGATTGCAGTACAGGTCTAAAGAAAAATATAAATGATAAATAAATGATCTTAAAACAAATACATTTATAGAGATGGAATATATGCATGTATGTATGTATGTATGTATGTATG